>ML796428.1:322807-392957 GCA_009831015.1 Picea engelmannii
TATATCAGAAACTTAATTGGTGAGCTTATGAATACTAGAGAGCCATCTCATTTTTATTGGCCAACTTCCATGACAACATTGTTAATTCCATTGGTCATGCAATGGCCAATTATCTGATGTATCTTAATATAAGTCTAGGATGAGAGATTACTTCTCAATCGACATTAGTAAGGAAGAGGTGAAAATCTTGCATATAACCAAAGAAATGATTGTTCAATTGTTTATTGGCCCTAAAACCAACCAACCCCATAATCTAAGAAATATACACATTTGCATGGACTACTGCACATTCACACCAGGTAAAGAACAATGGATGGATAGGTGATTTATGGTATTTGATAAACCTCACTGTGATAATTGGGAGGTTCCTTTGTATTTTCTTCATAAATTATGGAACGATTTTATTATGGGTCTTCACATCAGTTATTTTGACATTGGTAAATTTCAATGGGTTGGTCTTGTCTCTACTCAAGATCAAGCAATGACTAGGTGTAACTCATTTAGAGGGATGCCTACTCCTAGGCATAAGCCTAATCCCCCTTCCACCGAAAAAATCCCCTCTCAAAACCACCTCGGCTTAAAGATAGGATTCAAGCTACTAGCACTATAATGTCATCCTTGACATGTAGTCTATTTTGACATAAAATGTGTGTGGCAGCTTCTTGTGAATTGTCATCCTTTGATGATGTTATACCACCAAGTGTAGGGCCTTCACTCCATGTTGATTCTATACCACGTATGAAATTTGGCCAAGATGACCACTTTGGTTCCACCCCAATTGTTCTACGTCATTGTTCTCATTTTTGGAATACAATTCATTGCCCAACAGAGGATCCTATGTAAGATAGATTATGGGACAAGGTTATTACGACATATTTTTTAATTTTTCATTGATTATGTATTTTATTTTTAAATGAAAAATATTTGATAAACATAACTTTGAAATATGTGTATTTATCTTTCATTTTTAGCATGTCCAGCTCCTGCGAGATGGTACACTTGCATCCAACTAGAAAGACACATAATATCTCGGAGTTAAGTAGTGGTTGCAACAATATGTGTGATAAGGGCACCTCACACATGTCTTTAAATGATTTTGTGTTTTCTTCCATTGAAAATTGAATTCAAGTTATAAGTAAGAGATGTGTATAACTATAACCATACATAAGTTACAAAAAGCACATGTTACCTTTAATTATACCATAATTAAGAGAAATGCCAATATAGATTGGGGGATGGGAACTACTATCATTTTCCTATATGAATATGAATAAGAATCATGTAATTTTTATCTTCAATCTCAATTTGAGTGTGAATGACCAATTATTGAGTATTTGAATGCCAATTCACTCATGGTCATTAAAAACTCACGCTAATATTGTTGGGTAAAATTTGTTTCCTTAGACAAGAGATTTTGATTACGGTTTGGTCTTCTTTCCTTGTGGCTTGTCTTGGTAGCCCCATTTTTTTGGTAGGTGTAAGGATGGAGGCTTGTAAACATTTTGTGCTACTCATCTCAAGGATGTGGGAAATCTCAAATTTATTCAGTATCATAACCTCTTCCTTGTGTGTGGGTGGACTTGCAAGTCATCTCATAAAAGTTAGACGATGACCAAGGCCTCTCATTATTTGAAACTTTTGTTGTCTTTTTACGATGCATTCCCTTGTGGTTTCATTGCCTCCACCTTTATGGTCACCTGCATCTTCCTCTCCTCGTTTTTAATGGTGTTTTCCTTGTCTTTCATTCAGAGTTTGGTCTTCTTGACTTATGGCTTGTCTTGGAAACCCCATATTTTTGGTAGGTGCGAGGATGGTGGATCATAAATATTACATATCATTCATTTAATGGAAGTGATAAACCCCAAATTTGTTCAACATATCCTCCACTCTTCCTTGTGCACATACAAGATTGTCAATTTGGGCTTGCATTTCATGTCAAAAAGGTTAAGTGGTGACCAATACCTCTCCTTATTTATCAATTTTGTTGTCTTTTCAATAAGAGGTATCTTATGGTTTCATTTCCTCCACATTGTTGTTCAACTTCATCTTCCTCTTCTCGTTTTGGATGGTGTTTTCCTTCTGTTTCATTTAGTGTTTGGTATTCTTTCCTTGTGGCTTGTCTCGAAAACCCCATCTCTTTGGTTGGTGCAAGGATGGGAGCTCGTAAATATTCCATGCCACTCATCGCATGGAAGTGGGAAACCCCAAATTCGTTCAAGTTCTCCTCACTTCTTCCTCGTGCATAGGTGGGCTTGCCAATTTGGGCTTCAAAGTCATCTCAAAAAGTTAAGTGGTGAGCAAGATCTTTCCTTATTTGACAATTTTGTTGTCTTTTTACCAAGCACTCCCTTATGGTTTCATTGCATCCACCTTGTTTTTCTCCTTCGTATTCCTCTCTCATTCTACATTTATCATATCCCTCATTGTTGCCTCAAAGAAAATTGTTGAACATAGTGCTTTGCCTCCTCGCTAGGAAGGTTAATCTTTGTCATTCCCTAATATATTTGTGGTGAGATAATTAATTGAAGAAATTCTTATCCGAAATGAGTGGAATTGATTTTAGACATAATTGATTATTGTGACTACTAAGGCGAGGCATCATAGAGAGGCTTGGGTCATATAGGAGGGCACTGCTCTCATGATTTGTAGTCTCATCTTTAGTGAGTTTTTCTATATTGAATTCTAATCATATTTTATAAGTGCGTTAATTGTTATTTTTATCCCCCATTCCTAGGGATAACTAAGGATATGGTGTCTCGATGCCCTCAGATTGTAGACATGGAGTATCGAGAGGCATCCCAACATGTAGAGCCCTTCATTCACCATACATCACCATTCAATGATGGTAGCAACATCTACCACACTTAGCTTGGATCACAAAGGAAAACAGGTCTTGCTCCATGAGGTAACAAGTATGGTATTGTGGTAAGTGTCATTCTAATAATTCAAGCATTTGAAAATGCTACAAAGAGTCCTTTCTTGATTTTGAAAATGTTTTCTTGGAAATTATGTTTTTTTCCTTATTTCACCTTGTTGAGTGTCATGGTTTCGTAGTAAGTGGCCACCCTTAGGGAAAGGGTTTCTATGGGAGGGGTCTCCTTGAAGGGTCATCGTACCATTCCCAATCATACTTACCACTTTCCATCACTTCTTTCACTCATTTTCCTCATCTTTTGGGTTTTTGGGCTTATTGACCCATGAAGGGCATGTACCTCATTTCATGGGAAGAAGGGGACATTAGGCTTGGAGTTGCTTTAACAAAATACATCATGCAATAGAATCTTTCTCTGGGATCCCAAGAGCAATGAAACACTTCTGATGAGAAACTTAAGGGACCCATAATAATAACTAATTAAATAATGATCACCTTCCAGGGAAAAACTTGTGGGATATGCATTTCCTTTTTAGTGCCCCTTATTGACTTCAACATGGAAGGTATTCATAAAATCATGCTAACCAAGGTAGATCATTTGTGGGATATGAATTTCATTTTTAGTGCCCCTTATTTTGTTCAACTTGGTGACACATGCAAAGAAAATGGCTAAAATAATAAAGGGATTGGAAAAAATATGCTTCAAAAACAAAAAGAGGAAAAAAGTGTTAGAAAAACAGGATCACAGAGCAATAAAATAAAACAAATGTAGAAATAAAACACAAAAGATACAAAATACAATAGAGAAACAGATATATGTGGTTTACCTAGTGTGGGATACTCCCACCAGATAAATTTCCAGGTCATTCCTTTTTATTATCCAACAAAATGAAGGGATACAACCTACAACACACCCGTTGTAACTTCCTCTTCTTTCTCTCACAATATCCTCTCTCAAAATACAATATTCACAATAATACACAACTGCAATATAATTCCCTTATAACATAGGGTTTCCTTCTATGGAAAAAAACCCTAAAATAACTTCTACCATCAAATCTTTGACCTTATAATGAACAGTCCAGATTGACTACGAAATTAAAATATTTTACAAAGTAATTTTTCCCAATACTTCGCTTCGGGGGTGCTTCCCCTGAATCCCCTGCCAGGGGGGGCTACAAAAATTTTCACTACCCCCCCCTTGGACCCCCTTGGTGATAGTTGTGGGGGGAAAATCCCCCCCACACCCCATGTTATGGAATGGGGTCCAAGCACGGCTGAAACAAAACTATGAATCAGGAATATAATCAAGCTCCACAACCAACAAAAGGATATGGATATCCCTCAACAAAGATGCCCATAAATGAGACAATATGAGCACGTGCATGTCATGAAACCCCATACCTAAAAGTCTAACCCAATCCACTTCACACTCACTACATGGCCTAGAAAGGTTTTTCCTTGGAAACATCAACTACTTGAGGATTGGTTCACCCAATAGGGCACTATAACACCCCTCCCATATCTAAATTGGAAAATTGTATAAGGTCTTTGAGAATTCATTTATTTTTATGGGGGGGATTTGATGCACATGTTCAGGTGGTTCTTTTATTAGACATGTCTTATTTGGCATGGTATTTTGAATTGTGGACCCTTGAAGGGCATACATGTTTGCCTTTGTAGGTCCTTGACAGGTGAAAGCTTGATCGTGAAGACACAAGGTCACTTGGATCTTCATTTGGGGCATGAATCCCACAAGTTGGTTGATGTGCCCCCTCTCTTTTGGACATGTTGTAAGAGGGACATTGCCTTTGGAGGCACTTGATTACCCCTTGGAGGTGATTTGCTAGCCCTCTTAGCCCCAACGTTTACCTTTGGAGGCCTTATCCTTCTCTTATGGGGCATGATGTCACATTTGGAGGGCTAGGGTTTGGTGATGATTGATGGATTGATGATGAATTGGCACACTTGGATGAGGGAAGACCCTTGCATATTGAAGATATGGCCTTTGGAAGCCCAACGTATCCCTCAAAAATCTTAATGAATTGCTCCTCATGCCAAAACATCACCCCTAGAGGGCATGATGTCATCTTGTAGGGCTTGTTTATTTTGTAAAATCAAATTATATTTTTTAAAGGGGAAATTTAGGAGGTCGGCCTCCCTAATTTTTATTTTACCCTAATTTAAGTGGACGAATCATTTTTACAAGGTCAAGTGTAAAAAAGACCTTGTCACTTTGATTTTTGAGATAACACACCTGAGAATTACAAAACGTTTGGGCTGAAATATTTTCCCTACTTGGGATATTCACATCTCTCTCTCATGTGTTATTTGGAAGGAACACAATGTTCAATGTGTTCCATTTGTATGTAAATGATTAATCATGGAACTAATCACCCTTGTATAAAGTATATTCATTCTCTTGATGACGTTATTACGAGCATGGAAAGAACTAACTAGTGGCACTTATATCTCAATATAGTAGTGGGAAAAGAAATAATAGACTTTAGAGAATGCCATCATGAACTAAAATATAAATTATAATGTTGCAATATATATGGATAGTTCAACATTGCACGCATATTTCAATGCAAACACATTATCATATCTCAACATGTAAAAAATAAGTATATGGGAAACCTAACCATGGAAGTTTGAATCCATTAAAAGTCTTTGAAACATAATCCTGCAATTTAAGAGTCATTAAAAGGATAAAAAAAGAAGACTTTTGAAGGGAGGCCTTATTTTAAGGATATAATTTGACCATCTATTCATGGATTTATTGCAACTTTCCAAGAAATTTAACACCTAAAAAATACCCTAAATACTATTAAGAGATAAAGATACGAGACGAAAGGAGAGGATATACTTTAACATCAACCATAAGGATACTTTAACATTTTCCAAACTCTTTCCATGAATCACCTTAAAATGAGAGGAGAGGGGGTGGATTCATATGCACATGGGAAGCATTCAACATGTTGTATCTTGTGTGATTCTAGGGTTTGATGATGTGATACTAGGATTTGTGCCATGAAATAAACCCTAGAGAATAAAATGATGTTGAATATGATCTAGGTTATTATGGCTCTTGTTGCAACACTAAGGTTAGAATTTAGAGTTCAATAATATCTCTAACTGAAACCCATATTAGAATTTAGGAAATCTATATATGTAATTCCTTGACAAAGAGAACATCACTAGTGTTAAAATAATGCACTAAAGACAAATAAGGAAAAATTAGGGGATATAGGAAATGAAAAACAAATAATTAAATCATGTTTTAAATACGCCATTTCATATTTCCAAGAATTTGGTTGGTGGTGTTCAAAAAACATTTGTTCTTATTGATGGGATATAATGTGCCTATGATAATTCATATACCGTAGGCACATAAAAGGGTAGAAATGTTAGACTCGTGATCTAAAACATGTAAGTCATATATAAATGCATTAAAAATTAACAAAACAATCCACATACCTCAATATAGAACACACCACTGAACATGTCATTTAATATATCTTGTATAATTATCTTAGGTCATTCAAATAAACCATTTGGGACCTCTTTTGTTGCTAATGGTCTCCATAAATTTCTCATGCTTTGAATAAGGTGGGAGTATTATACCTTTGATGAGTTATTTATGTACTTTGTTTGCAGTCGGATGTCTATATGATTCAGATTATTTTTGGCACGTAATGAGAGAGGAGATATAACACACAAATATACAGATATATTCCAAGAGTGAAAATAATATTAAAGAGATATATCAGAAATATAACAAGAGGCATAGATATGCAGTAATACACATTTTTTTATTAATGAGCGAAATGTACAAAACTGTAGAAATATAGAGTAAAAGACTCACTAGAATGGTGGCAACTTATCTTTGAGAAGAGATGTGAAGGATACTCACATTCAAAACAAGATGGATTACAATGAGGCTCTAAAGGCCTTTTTAACATAAAGAAAATACAAAACCCTAACCCTGGAAGATGAAAAGCCAACAGTTTTGTGGACCCCATTGTGGGTAGTTTGGTGTATCAACTTCTCGGGGTGTAACTTTGGCATATGAAGGAACATGATAGCTCGTTGGAAAGGTATCGTCGAGGAGATTCATTTTGGGGACTCGATCAAAGCCTTTGGCTATCATTGAGGTACTTGATCCAGAAAAAACTTCATTTAGGCCCTCAAAATGGCCCTGGAAGTTTAGGAACCGAAAACTTGTTAAAAATAGTAAGTTGCCAGAAGATTGTTTTGAGCCAGTTGGAATAGGTGGGTGAAAACTGATATCCACCTAGATCAATTGTCTCTCCTTATGAAGCAATGGTATCTATTGCATTGAGTGCCTGAGGGAGAGGGAAAAGTGTTTATTGAATATGCATCTTGATAAGATGCTTTCCTTGCTGGAGAAGTTGTGTTTCTTAGCTTGTTGAAGGTTTCCATGAACCTATGGTTGGAAGGGTTGGACCTTTTTAACCAGTCTAGCTACATGAGATGACTGTGTGCAAAAGGAATATTTATGTTTTGTTGCAATCTTATCGACCTTCCTCTGTTGGATATAAGGTGCTTGGACCGAGGCTACAGTGGTTGTAGTGTCTTTTTGTTCACCTTTTGAATAGATTGTGAAGAAGCTAAATTTTGTAGTATGAGATACTACCTTACGACACTTTTTAGGTGGGACAATAGTCGAAACTACCTCTGGTATCCTATAGAGATGACCCCCTAGAGTAACAATGACACTACAAGGTTGAGACTCATAAATAGCATGGTGCTTCCACATATATGACTAACTCGAGAGAACATCACAAACATCCAGCAGGGAAACATCACATAATTCATCATCCTTGAAGGGTTGGATGCCATATGAAAATAGGCATTGTTGGTTGACACGAAGATCTCATCCCCGGTAAAGCCACTCGATGTTGTATGGTTGCGGGTGTGGTGTTGTCGACAATCCCAACTGTTTCACAACCTCTGCTAAGATGAGGTTCTTCTAGCTTCCGTTATCAACAATAAAATGCAATGGGGTCCCCTTCACCCACATTTTTTAATGAAAGAGGTGCTCACCCCCTTCATGATTTACTGGTTCTTCTAGTTGAAATGTTGCGGTCACGACAATAGTAGTGCGGTCTACATCGATGATCTGTCTTCTACTAGTATTTTCTTAATCAGATTCTGAATCAAGGTTTGGCTCCTTATCTTTGATCTCGACCACCAATGATTTTTTTGAGCGACATTCATTGGTGTTGTGCCAGAGGATTTTGTGGAAGTCACACCATTTTCTATTATCCTTCTTCATCTTTTCGTTACCCTTCTTTACCTATGGCTTGGACTGGTTTTATGAAGACTGGTTGTTAGGGTTGTCTTTAACATACTTTGGTTGTTGTGGATTTTCACACCTGAACTCTCGCTTGTTCTGGTGCTTAAATTTCTGCTCGATTTTAACTACATATTGATAAGTAGCACCCAATGATGAGATGTCCAAAAAATCCATTTCAGTTTGGATGTATCTGTGTAGAGACCCACGGTATTTCAAAACCAAATGTCACTCAGAGTCTTTGATACTCAGCTTGGTGTGCAAGGTATGGAAGGTATTGGTGAACTATGACACTAGTTGGACCCTCTCTTGATGCAGCATGGTCCATCTCATGTATTGGTCTTCATAGTTTCCAACAGGTTAATATTATTCCTTGACCACATCCAAAAAAAAGTCTCAAGTGGGCTCAACTCCATATATTCCAAACTCCTCTGTGGAACTTTTATCCCAGTAAGTTTCCCACTAATGTTTGACATGGGGGAGAGACTTAAGGAGTGCGAAGGTGATCTTTTCCCTATCGACAAAATTATGAACAGAGAAATAACCTTCTAGTAGATTTAACCATTTTTCTAGGGCATCCACATCTATCTGACCTTCAAATACAATAATATCAAAATTAACATGTACCTTGAAAGGAGAGGTTCTTCCAAAGTGGTTTCTTGATGAAGATGTACATGCTGCTATCAACAAACATTGAAGGATGTGGGAAAAATTCTTCATCATTTCACCCCTTTTGTCATGTGAGAGATTGCTCAAGCAACATATTGGTAGAACCTTATGCTCCGTCGTTTTTATTTTATTCCTCCATGGAGGGTTTCTTGGGAATGCGAGAAATTTTTTTCTTAAGAGAGACAAGCTCGAGACCCAACTTGTTATATTCGGACCTCATCTAGGACATGCACTAAAAAACGATCAAGAGCAGCTTGCTCAGATACCACTGATCCAGATTATTTTCGATACAAAATGAGAGCATATATACAACACAAAAATATACAGAGATATTGCAAGAGTGACAATAATATTATAAATATATATCATAAATATAAAAAGAGACACATATATACAATAATACACAATTTTTATTAATGAGTGAAATGTACAAAACTGTAGAAATATAGAGTGAAAGACTCACTAGAATGGTGGCAACTTATCTATGAGAAGAGATTCCATGGATACTATCACTCACAAGAAGATGGATTAAAATGAGGCTTTAAATGCCTTTTTAACATAAAGAAAATCCAAAACCCTAACCCCGGAAGATGAAAATCCAGCAGTTTTGTGGACCTCGTTTTGGGTAGTTTGGTGTATCAACTTCTTGGGGGCGTAACTTTGACATATGATCTTCGTTTGGGGTGAACGATAGCTCATTGGAAAGGTATCATTGAGGGGATTAATTTTTGGGGCTCAATCAAATCCTTCAACTATCATTGAGGTGCTCGATTCCAAAAAACTTCATTTAGGCCCTAGAAGTTTAGAAACCGAAAAACTACTAAAAATAGTAAGTTGCCAGAAGACTTTTTTGAGCCAATTGGAATAGGTGGGTAGCCACCGATATCCACCTAGATCACTATACCAATGAATAAGTTTGTAAATCATGTTTGAAATAGAGCATTTCATATTTTTGAGAATTTGTTTAGTGGTGTTGAAAAACATAATTGTTCTTATTGATGGGCCCTAATGTGTTTATGACAATTCATATACCCTAGGCACACACAAGGGAAATAGTGTTAGAATCATGCACTAAAACATGAAAGTCATATGTAAATGCATTGAAAAAATAAAAAATAAACAATCTACATACCTCAATATAGAACACAACATTGAACATGCCATTTTACCTCTCTTGTATAATTATCTCCGGTCATTCAAATAAACCATTTGGATTCTCTCTATTACTAATGGTCTCAAACAATTTGTCATGCTTTGAATACGGTAGGAAGTATTGTAGCTTTGACTATTAGACATTGTTTGTAGTTGAAAGTTTGTACTAAGGACTAAGTTTGTAAAGTGATATATCAATGCACTTGGTCTGTAATCCATGAATACATAACCACCAATATTTCTTGAGTTTTCATCTAGTGCAAGGCATTCTCCTTTAACAACCATCAAGCCAAGAAAACATTCATTGCATTCATTATCAATTAACGATGCATTGAGGGTTTTCTTCCACTCTATTCAGTGTGCAAGCTAGTAATCCATCTATTGTCTTTCGAGTAAACCATTGCATGTATGTGTCCTGCAAAAATTCAATGTATGGTCAACTACAATTGTTTAGAAGTTTGATAAGATAGATAAATCATGAATTATCATATATTATTACCACAATATTTTAAGTCTTTTCAACCATAATGCACTTGGTTGTAAAATATTAGAGATATGATCATAATCTAGTAAAATATATGACTAGCCCTCCTATAATTTGGTTTATTAAATAATTACATGTGGGTATATTGCAAGTGATATGAGATCCCATGAATCAACCCATTCTTTTGATTTTCAATCATCCCATTCACCAATGCTACGTGGTCCACAAAATCAAGTGAGTTTTTGCATCCATATTTCAAATACAGGGTGTTTTGAGATTTGAACTAAATGAAATCCATGAGTTCCACATATTGTGTTGAAATGATATACATGTGACTATTATACATTAATCACTTCCAAAAAATATGTTTTCACATATCCTTTATTTGTCGATTCATCTCTCCTCCTTATTCCTTCTATCATTACTCTAGATCACCATTGGACTATAAAATTTTCATCTCGAATAAGGGAATTTTTCATAAACTTTATCTCTTCCCTATGTACTGTATTTTTGATGCATGCACCAACTTCATTGTGCTCACCTTTCCCGTGCTCAATTTCAAAATAGTTAAAAATATGAAACACATCACGTTTTTTGTGAAAAAACTCAACCATTGAAATACATGGGAATTTTTGAACTCTCCCACAACTGTTTGACTAAATCCAATGTCGATCCATCTACATATAAATCTCCTTATATATCGTAGAACATTTGAAATAAATGGTGTACATAATCTAGGTCATGGAACATATCATCACTTATGTAGAAGTTAGACTCCTTCAATATTATCTTTCTATCTTCACTACTATTTGGTCCATGTCTGTATGTGATATGTACCATTATACTTACCTAATTTGAATGATAATATTGGATCTAGATATAATTTTGTGGTTGGACGGTGTAGTTCTCTACAAAATCCATAACTGATAGTATATTATCGATGGGAAAGGTATCCTTGCATATTATAAACAACTCATCTTGCAATCATGTCACATGGACATGTTGAATATATTGTCAGGTTTTTCCCAAAAATTCATTGATGAAATCATATACTTATACCTAGTGACACAAAAATCAGAACATAATTACAATGTTACCTTCTAAAAATATATATAATTTCTAAGTGCAATTTGAATTAATGAATCTCCTTCGAGTACACAACACTAATCTAGGACATTACTAATGTAATCTCTTTTATTTATTTCCCACCCTATAGTTCATAACTAACATATTTAAAGCTCTACATGTTAGCCACCATCCTCCCAAATTCGTGGTCCTCACATTCATGAATGCATTGGCTCAAAAATGTGAATCTACTGCACTTGGGGCATGTCCCATCTAAACAAAATTTTGGATAATATTTTTGTTCGTCGAGCAGACACATGATGGTATCAATAAATTCTCTTGATGAAATTGGTGGTAGTATGGTCGAGCATGTACATGGTTAGTATGAAAAAAATAATAGATGTGTATAATAATAATAATATAATTTTAAGGTCACAACCAAGCCATACACCAAATTTGTGTATAAGACCCCCTTGTTTGTGGGATCCCCCTCCATGTAGCGATTTGAATGCTAAAGTCTATGGAGGTGTGCATACCCTACCCCCCTCTAGATTTGTATCTGCGGCCTCCAAGGAGGAAACACATTATCTTAACCATTATTCCCACTTAAGTTGTACATGGTTAGTATTCAAAAAATAAAAGATGTATGTAATAATAATAATCTAATTTTAAGGTCACGACCAAGCTAGACACCAAATTGGTGTATGAGACCACCTTATTTTTGTGACAAGGGAACCTCTCCGTGCAACAATTTGACTACTAAAGTCTACGAAGGTCTACATACCCTACCCCCCTCTGGATTTGAACCTGTGAGCTCCAAGGAGGAAACACATGTTCTTAACCATTAGGCCCACTTAAGTTGTATGTGTCGTAATGATAACCAAATTATATGTGTCATCTATAGCAACATGTGTTACATATATGCATATTATAACATACCAAGGTTCTTATTTCTTGAAAGATATTTGACCCAAGTTCAGCTCCTCATTCTCATTCTTGAACCTCTCATAGGGTTTTGTCTAGGTCATGTCAAGAAAGTGTTTAATGTGTGGTTCATGGTCACTAGAACTATTAGTCCCTATATATTTAGTTATTAAATTTCTATTTTTATATTAGTGTTGTTCTTATTGGTCAGTTAGGATCTTTAGTGGTTAGATAGACCCTTTAATTGTAATTATACCATTTGTTTCCTATATATACCAAGGAGACCTCGTTTTAGAGATCATCTCATCTTGTGCATTTGTTATATTGTAAATGGAGGTTACCCCCTCAAAGAGGCTTCTCATTCATTATTATTTCTCATTCTCAAGGTGGGGTTACTTCCCTTTCTATTTTTATGCTATTTGGGTGTTTGGTGAATAACATTTGTTTTCATTACATACAATCATTGGGTTTGGCTCCTTCAAATGTGTAATCTTCGTATTTTTATTATAATTTTTTTTGGAAGTTTTAGACAACAATTTTTTTGGGAGCCTAAGATGACATAGAAAAGTACTTGTGGAATTTTTTTTAGATTTTGGTTTTCTATACTTTTCAAGTTACCTTATATGGAACTTAGGGTTTTTGACTACTCCTAAAACTAATCTCAAACAAGTGTTCTGGGT
The DNA here is from genome assembly GCA_009831015.1 of Picea engelmannii. Taxonomy (NCBI): domain Eukaryota; kingdom Viridiplantae; phylum Streptophyta; class Pinopsida; order Pinales; family Pinaceae; genus Picea; species Picea engelmannii. Next base: position 335,974 of record ML796428.1, read on the forward strand.
AAAAAAAATCACATCTACTTCTAGAAAGATCCAAATTAAGTTCCAATTGTTCTATTGAATAGAGTACAGACAATAATATAGATGAAACATTGGACATGTGCTAGTCCTCACAAGATTTTAAAAGTATAGATGAAACACTAGACATGTGCTATTCCTCACAAGTTAACTCTCATAAAAGGGACAAAATCAATAAGTTTTGGGAAAGTTACCATAACTTTTTCTTACAACATCAAAATTTAGTCAAGCCTATAGTAATGCATAGAATACATATCAAGCTACTACAAAATGAATGTTTGGTGCATGACAAGATCCTCTTATCAACTTTAGCACAACCTTATGATTATATGAATGCTTGGTATTTCCATGCCAAATTTTTCGGACTAGTCCCTTAATAGCATCAATTAGCTTCATGCTGGAATGAGGAAACCTACCAACGAAGGCTCACTAATATATTTGATTCGGGTTATTGAGGATTTCTCATTTAATAGAATACTTTTGAATAGTTTTGGCACTTACTTAGATGTGTGTGAGGAAGTGATGTTCCAATGTAGTCTTATTTACAATTGATTTTGATAAAAGATGATAGGATGCATTATGGTCTTTTGAATGAGGAGTATTTCCAATTGTATTAGAAGTAGCATGCAGATTTGTAACAACATGATTAGCGAAATCTAAAATTTTAACTTTCCTTTCTAAAGTGTGTTATTTTAACGAGGACAATTATTACAAGAAAAATTTCAAAATCATCCCTTACAAATAAAACAAAAATAGGGTGAAACCTTGCTATGAAGCTCACAGAATTTAAGTTTGTTTGAAGCTTATACAATATATCAAAAGTATTTCTAGAGTATAGCCTATAAAAGATACCTAACAACAAGATACACAAACCAAACATAAACAAACCAAGTAGCTTGGGGTGTCATTCCTACCTGGCTCTTATTTAGTTTGCTCTGGTAACGACTTGATGTCTGAAATATTTGGCTGGGGACCTAGAGAGGAGGCCTCCTTAGACTAAATTGTATTGGAGCGCTCTCGAGACTGGGTCCTTGGTCTAGTTCACAATTCTTCCACTTATGAATGGATGGCAGTGCATTCATCTTGTAATTGTTGTTTTCCCTGACTCTGCTCTGCTAGGATCTCCATTGTTGTGAGAAACTGAGTAGATAATCCTTGTACCTGAAAATTTACAAGGTATGAATTCACTGAATCAACTCATAGTTTTATTCTACTCATAGCTCCTGCCTCTACCGTGCTACCCCTTCTGACGCCTCACCATAACCGGATGCTTGTTGATATCCTCTACACAGAGTAATATTTTGTCTCCTTTCTTAAGAATCAGAGCTTCAAGGTGCCACTTCATGTTATTCTTCCACCATTGAGCCCAGGGTAGCGCTCTTAAGATACACTCACGACATGCGTGAGGCATTACCCACGTTGGGAGGAAAATTGCTGCCATCAAATCCATGTAACCTAAGTAGATTTCACACGCCCTGAGCATATGACGAGGGGGAGTGGAGTAGGCCCCGTTATTATCAATTATTTTCAATGTTAGATCTAGTGATGTAATCTCCCATCTATCCAGTACAACGTCCACAAATCCTAAGGCCAGAACAACCCAACAAAGTTGTTAAATATAATGTAACCTCAACAGTCTGACTGTACACTGCCAGCTGTCCTGGCCAGTTGTACTTTCTATTCTTGATTTGCTTGAGCCTATTTAGCTCAGCTATTTTCCCATTGCATAGAACTTCTTCAGACTTACTTCTCATTATACTCTTCTTCATATATTCTAATATACTGTTTTTTGTTCTATTCTTTTCTTTCTGCATTCCTTGCTTCACAATTTATCATGGTATTAGAGCTTCAGCAATAAGCCTCTTCACACAGGCTGGAGAGAAACATGATCCTCAAATAGTGCAGAGCTTCACGGATCTTGAGAGCATTCGACACAGAATTTTCACAAGGCTTGGAGAGCTGTCTGTCATACTCTTGAAAGATTCTCAAAGGAAACTTCCACAAGGAAGATTTCCACTCATACTCTCAAAAGATCAACGTAAGAATCTCACGCGCCGAAGCAGAGCGTACAATGCTCGAAAGATCGAGGAAGAAGAGAGTGTAGAAGAAGAAAATTTAAAGATTCTTGTAATTTTCAAGAATCATCAAAGAATTCATGAAGAAGAGCTTCAGAAGGCAGAAACGTTGAAGATTTCACAGAATTCGCTCAAATTTGTGAAAGATTGCTACAGAACGCAGAATCGTTTAAATATTTACGGGAATTCTCTCAATCTGTCAAAGATTGCAGCAGAGAACAAAGAACTTGTGAAATTCTTTCAAATCTTTGAAAGATTCACAAATTTTTCTTCCGCAGGAGAAAATTCCTTCAAATGAAGCAAAGATCGCGTCTAACGCGCAAAGAATAGCCATCGCGGCTGTAAGATTCATCCCCCGAACGGATCCAAAGAGGGAAACCAGTTTAGAAGGGATGAAGAGAGCGCAAAAAAGGCGAAAGAGTTTCAGCCGTTAGATCTTGCGCAAAGGACCGACAGCCATTGGATCAGCACGAAAGTGCACGAGGTTTAGTCCTTTGGAGTGCACAGGAGAAATTTATGACTTGTGAAGTCATGAAATCCCGACATCATTTGGACTGTCCATCAAGAAACACGTGGCGAGATCTCGGCATTTCGCTGACTCACAAGGTGTAAAGGTCAAAAGACTGGCGTGAGAATTCACGAATCGCGAAATCATGAGTCATTCTGGACCGTTGGATCGAGATAGATTGTGAGCCGTTGATCTTATCCCATCGCAAAATCGGGGATCGGGAGTTGGACGAGAGAAGGAGACTGCTCTCCAAAACCCCGATACGTGAAATCCTGACATCACATATCACGAAATCCCAAGAGGATTGTGAGTCGTCCATCTCAGAGGACAGGTGGCAGTAGATCTTAGCCACCACTTCATCGGCATTTCAGAGTTTGGGATATCGGAGGTCTTGTTGACGCAAGACACTCCACGACAAAAGTCACGAAATCACGATTCACGAAATCATGATTCACGAAATAGAAATAAGATCACATCCGTCCATTTGTTTGGACACGTGGCAGACATCGAGGAAATCGTCAGCATCTCGGCAATCGGGGTTCTCAGTTGAGAGGGAATATGGAGTCGCAAGTCACGAAATCGCGAAACGACGAAGACCGTTCATCTTGAGGGGACGTGTGGTGTAAATCCGAGGGCTCCGAAAAAGTCCCAAAAGGGGAGAGTCCATCGACGCATCGGAATTTGGTAAATCACGAATCCTGAGGACAAGGGATCGGGTTTCTTTATGGTGAAAACCCCGTAAACGATCGAAGTCGTCCATTAGTTTAGACATGTGGGGGAGATCGGGAGAACCAATCGGCACACTGGGGTTCATCGTTTCACGGATCCTGGAGACAAGACATCCGGAACATATCAAATCGCGAATTCGCGAGGAGAATTCAATATCGTCCAATATAGGAGGACACATGGCGAAGATCACAACAATCAGGAAATTTCCCGAAAGGAAAGGTCATCCATCGTGAAATCGAGGATCGGGAAATCAGGGATTCCATGGACAAGAGGTCCAATACATTTCGACTCTCGAAACCTTGAATCCTGATAACAGGTTTGACTGCAGTCTTATGAGTTCTGGTCATAAGATCTAGGTCATCAGATCACAGGAAGATCTTGACCGTTGAATTGTCCAAAGACAAATCTCGACATTTCAGTAAATTGAAAGACAAAGAACCGGAAAAGCCCGTAGCGCTTTAACATCAAGGCGCATGGTCACATTGCACGGTGACTAAGGCCAAATTCAAGGCCAATAAGATCCCATCGGAAAATCGACGTCTCGACGATTGGAGGTTGGAGAGACAAGAGATCGGAGGACTCGTATAACGAAGTCCCGACGTCAGAATCGTGAAGCCAAAAACTCGCGAAATCTTGAACACAGAGTTATGAAGTCACTGCAAATTATACGCAGGAGACAGGTAAGTAATAATTTTGTTTCTGTTTTGTTCATTTTTTTTTTCAAAACAAATATGGCGTCGTCTAGAAATTTAGGACCAACTCAGGGTCTGATTCTTCTTGGAAAGAACTACGAGTTCTGGTCTCTTCGGATGAAATCCTTCTTGCAATCACAAGAGTGATGGGATCCAGTGGATCATGGATATGTGGAACCAAATCCAGCAGACCTGTCTGCCATGACTAATCAACAGAAAATTGCTCAGGCAACTCAGAGAAACAGAGAAAATAAAGCTAAGTTTTGGATTCAAAATTCAGTGGATGACTCGATTTTTTCAAAAATCACAGGCACTGGTACTTCCAAACAGGCCTGGGACATCCTTAAATCTTCCTACCAAGGAAATGACAGGGTCAAAACAATTAAACTGCAGACCTTGAGAATGCAATTCAAGACTCTAAGAATGACAGAGTCCGAAAATGTGGATCAGTTCATGACTAGAGTCATGGGCATCATGAACCAGATCAGATTGACTGGTGAAACCATCACTGATCAACGCATTGTTGAGAAAATACTCAGAAGTTTACCAAAGAAATTTGAAATGGTTGTAACAACAATCCTTGAATCCAAGGATCTGTCAAGTTTTTCAACAGATGAATTAATTGGTTCTCTGGTGATACATGAGACTAGACTGCATCTCACAGATGAGTCAATCTCCAATGCTTTCAAAACTCAATTCTCCTTCAGCAGAGGGAGAGGTAGAGGAAGAAGCAGAGATCACCAAGGAGGAGGGAGCAATCAAAGTAACCCTCACTCCAGTGGAGGTAACAGACAAGAGTATCCAAATCAAAATTTCCAAGGTCAAAGACAACAACACCAAAATCAACATCAGAATTTCCAGCCTCAAAGAGGTAGAGGGAGAAGATCAAATGACAAAACAAGCATACAATGCTATTACTGCAAGAAGTATGGGCACTATGAATCTGAATGCAGGAAGAAGCAAGCAGATCATCTCTCAGGCAGAGCTCATGTGTCAAATCACACGGGAGAAAACTCAAGAGGTATGTTTCTTTCATGCCTCAAAACTGAACAACAACCTAAAGATCTCTGGTTGTTGGACAGTGGATGCAGCAATCACATGACAAGTAACAAAGAATTACTTTCATGCATTGATTCTTCAATCTCATCTGATATTACACTTGGAAATGATTTCTTAGTCAAAGTTCAAGGAAAAGGAACTGTTCCTATTCTTACTAAACAGAATGTAAAGAAAGACATAAACAATGTCTATCATGTTCCAGATTTGAAACATAATCTTCTAAGTGTAGGACAACTCATTGAACATGGCTATAAGGTACTTTTTGAGGGAGCATCTTGCAAGATATATGACAAAATCCCCAGCAGAAAATTGTTTTCTGAAATCCATATGACCCCAAATAGGATATTTCCCCTTACCCTCAGAACTGCAAATCTGATTCAACCATATGCACAGAGTGAATCTACCCTCAATGAAACAATGGTTTGGCATACAATATTTGGACATCTACCATTTAAGAGTCTAAGTCTTCTACTGAAGAAATCCATGGTCAAAGGTCTTCCTATCTTTAAAGAGCAAATACCCCCATGTGAGTCTTGCATACTTGGAAAACATAAGAGAACTAGTTTTCCATAGTCTTCCACTCAAGCCAAACAACATCTTGAACTTGTTCACACTGAACTATGTGGACCAATGAAAATAGAGTCAATAGGTGGTAGCTTTTACTTTCTAACGTTTATTGATGAATTCAGCAGAAAAATATGGATCTATTTTCTCAGACACAAGTCTGAAACATTTGCAAAATTCAAAGAATTCAAGGCAGAAGCTGAAAAACAGAGTGACAAATATATCAAAGCACTCAGGTCAGATGGAGGAGGAGAATACAACTCCATATAATTTGAAAATTTCTACAAATCACAAGGCATTATCATGCAAACAACAGCCAGGTATACTCCACAACAGAATGGAGTGGCTGAAAGGAAAAATCAGACAATAATGAATATGGAAAGAACACTTCTTACAGAGAAAATTTGTCAAATAGGTTTTGGGCTGAAGCAGTAGCATGCTCAGTTTATCTCCTGAATAGATCTCCAACCACCAGTCTAAAGATGAAAGTTCCTCAAGAAGCATGGAGTGGGACAAAACTCAATGTAGCGCATCTAAGGACATTTGGATGCATAGCATACGCTCACATACCTTCTGAATTAAGGAAGAAACTTGATGACAGAAGTGAGAAATGTATTTTCACTAGATATAGTGAAACATCTAAATCTTACAGGCTTTACAATCCAATCACCAAGAAACTAATTCTCAGCAGAGATATAAAATTTCTGGAAAATCAATTCTGGAATGATTCTGAAAATCAACATATGGACAGTCAAAATCCATTGCTGCCAAGTTTTGAAAACGCAGAAAATTCATAACAACAAGTACCTCAAACTATTATTCCAAGATTGCAAGTACCAAGACAACCTGAAAATTCTCAGGATAACTCAACTTCCAGCAGAGAATCATCCTCTGAACCACAAAATCAGAGAACTCGAAGTTTGAGAGAAATCCATCAGCAGTTGGATGACTTTGAACAACACAATCTTTTTGCTTTAATGTCATATCAACCTACATCCTTTAAGGAAGCAGCTAAGGAGACACATTGGGTTCAAGCCATGAACCAAGAAATTGACTCCATTGAGAAGAACAATACATGGGATCTTGTTGATTTGCCAAGTCACAAGAAGAGTATTGGTGTCAAGTGGGTTTACAAAACTAAACTCAATGAAAAAGGGAAGATCAAAAAACACAAGGCAAGACTTGTTTCCAAAGGATTCTCACAACAACCAGGTACTGATTATGGTGAAACTTTTTCTCCAGTAGCAATATTAGACACTGTAAGGACTCTATTGGCCATAGCAGCCCAACACAAATGGCAAGTATACCAGATGGATGTCAAGTCAGCATTCCTGAATGGTTTCTTAGAAGAAGAAGTTTATGTCGATCATCCACCTGGATTTGAAGTCCAAGACCAGCCAGCCAAAGTATATCAGTTGAAGAAAGCCTTGTATGGCTTAAAGCAAGCTCCAAGAGCTTGGTACAGCAGAATTGACACTTATCTGATCAAAAGTGGTTTCAGCCGAAGTCAAAATGAGCCAACTCTTTACACCAAAATAGATCAGCATGGTAAAATTTTGATTGTATGTTTATATGTTGGTGACATGATCTATACAGGAAATCTTGAGTTAACAAATTTTAAACATGCCATGCAATCTGAGTTTGAGATGACAGATCTTGGCATAATGAAATATTTTTTAGGGATTGAGGTTAATCAATCAACCAAAGGCATTTTTGTCTGTCAGCAAAAGTATGCAGCAGACATCATCAAAAGATTTTGCATGGAAGGATGCAATCCAGCAGAAACCCCCATACCACTAGGCACACAATTGAGCAAGAATAATGAAGGTCCTACAGTGGACTCTAACCTGTACAAAATTTTAGTAGGCAGTTTGTTGTATCTTACAACAACTAGGCCTGACATTATGTATGCAGCCAGCCTTGTTTCCAGATTCATGGAATCCCCCAAAGATTCTCATTGGAAAATGGAAAAACGAATTTTGAGATATGTTGCAAGAACTCTCAATTTCGGCTTATCGTACACTAAATCTGATAGTAATCAACTTTCTGGTTACACAGACAGTGATTTTGCAGGTAGCCTAGATGACAAGAAAAGCACATCTGGACATGTTTTTCAACTGGCTCGAACCTAATCTCATGGGCATCAAAGAAGCAGCCAATTGTTTCAATATCTTTTGCAGAGGCAGAGTATGTCGTTGCTACCTCAACTTCCTGTCAAGCTGTGTGGCTGAGAAGAATATTGAAAGATATATCACATATAGAAAAGGATCCAACTCCTATTTTCCGTGACAATACTTCAGCAATTGCTCTATCCAAAAATCATGTGTTTCATAAGAAAAGCAAACACATTGACACTCGTTTTCATTTCATACGCGAGCTAATCAATAATGGTGATATTGCACTACAATTTTGTGGTTCTCGAGATCAGCTTGCTGATATCTTTACAAAGCCACTAGAAAAATCAGTTTTTGATTTTTAGAGACAACACTTAGGCATAATCAGTGCTAATGTTTGTAACTGTTGAGTTTAAGAGGGTGTTAAATATAATGTAACCTCAACAGTCTGACTGTACATTGCCAGCTGTCCTAGCCAGCTGTACTTTCTATTCTTGATTTGCTTGAGCCTATTTAGCTCAGCTATTTTCCCATTGCACAGAACTTCTTCATACTTACTTCTCATTGTACTCTTCTTCATATATTCTAATATATTGTTTTTTGTTCTATTCTTTTCTCTCTGCATTCCTTGCTTCACAATTTATCAGAAGTGATCGAAGCCTTAACACATGCATAATTTGCTGAGGGACATTGAATTTTCCTGTTATGAGGGAAAAGAAACAGATTACAACCTGATTCTTTCGTGGGAGATGCAACAGCCTTTATAATCAACGTCCTTTCTTACCCGTAGCGTGATTGCACTGAGGAAGCGGTGGATACCTGGTGACGTGTATGTCGCCCATCTATTTTAGAAATCCGCCTTATAATTTCACCTTGACATCCTTTCTTATAACTAAAGCTCCATGAGGTAGCGCAGTTGGTGAGACGTGTATATAGTTTCTTGACTTGGGGAGAGGTTATGGGTTTGAGCCTTGTGTCCATGGGATTGTGGTTGAGCACTATATATCATCTACGAAGTGGGGAAATATCTGGTGAGTTTCCCATGACATACAGTTGAAAAAAAAACTATTACCTTTGATCTTATTAAGGATCATGGTATAGGGGTTGCCAATGAACGATCATTTACCCTTAGTGTTTCTATGGGGCCCCTTAATGTTTGGTTTTCTTGTGCATTTGCGATGGTGTTATTGTGGCAAAGAATATGGAGAGGGACAAAGGTATGGAGATCCTCCAACTCAGAGTATTCATCTGAAAATGGATGCAAGTTTTATTTCTCTTAGCAACATGTTTTTCCTTAGATGGTTTATGAATACCATGGAATCCCCTAGAATCAAGAGTGAGTTTATTCAACTTCAACCCTTGGAGAAGAGCATATGCCTCTTCTTGGTTGTTGGTTTCTTTCCCTAAATTCTAAGAGAAGAGAAGCTTAATACTTCCTCTTGGGGAGAAGAGAACCACATTTTCTCCTACCACCTCAAACCTTTAATAATTTTTTTTCACTACCAAATAATAGTTCATTTAGGTAACTTACCTTCAAGGATCACTAAATCACTTTTATCCACATGAAAACATTTATGAGTTCTTCGTTGAACACTAGATATATGGGGTAAGGAAGGTGGAGCTGAAGTCTAGAATCCATTGCCATGACAATGAGGAAACTCACCAAGAGATCATAACACTCCATTATCTTAATGTTCAAGATTTGTAGTGCAATGGACATGTTGGTGGTTGGTATGATGAACATCTAACTGTTCAAAATAATCTTGCACCATTGAAGCCTCTTTACAAGAAGGTTGTACAAAATTGATCTATCTAATTTCTCCCTTTGTATGCTCAACATTATGAAAAAAAATTATGTCCACTTTAACTTGATCATTGTTTGTTGATGGAACATTAGATATAGGTTGACTTAATATCATGATTATAATTACCTCTATCAGGTGCATGAACCTTCATGATTATAATTACAACCTTAAGCCATAATTGAACCTTCTTGAGCTCAAGCACCATGAACAACACCTAGAAATAATGAGACAAACCCACTCTAGGGAGTCTTTAATGTATGAGTTGAATATGGGTGTAATTATGAGGCCTTAGGACTCATGGATGGGTCTTGGGTTTGTGACCATAGTCGAGGGAGAGAAATAAGAGGCTCTAGCTCTAAACATTTCTGCTTAGGCTAAAACACTATGGACGAATCCTTGAACCACCAAATTAGGCCTTTGTTTGTTATAAATTGCCTCCAAGGGTGTTATGGGTACCAATAATGGGTCTAGAGGTCTAACCAAGGTCATAGGACAAAAATAAAAACCTTGTGCCTAAAATGATGCTTCTTGGTCTCAATTGCCATAAAAAACCTAAATACACAAAACATTGCATCTCTTGGGCATATTTCAACTATGAGTAGTTTACCAAGGGACATTATGATATTTTCATTAACACTAATGAGTATTTCCATCTCGAGAATAGTAAGGGAATTATAAGAAGGTCCTTGGGAATTTAAAAAAGCTTCTTGGGATCAAGCATGGTGAAAGATGCATTAAAACACAACATATGGTATTTTTATGGGATGTTTGGCCTCTAAGTGTGATACAACTACCGTTAATTGGTTTTGAACATTAGTGATGGATCTAGGGGCCTAGATCATGGCCAAATAGAAAAAAAATGACCTTACATAGGAAAATTAACCTTTAGGCTTCAAGCATTTTGAACAAGGCCTCCAACCATAACACATTCCCTCTCTATGGGGTCTTTAAAGTCCAAGTGGTATTCCAAGCACCATTAGGCAGTGTTGTGCAAATAGTATGGGCCTAGGGGTCTTGATTATGCTTGGGAGAGGAAAATAGGTCCTAATGTCAAAGATTTCATTTTGAAATATAGGCAATAAAATAGGTCCTAATGCTAAATCTTAGGGGATTTTTTCATAGTTATGGATTTATGTAATAAAAACACATGTGTGTTACTATAAATTTAAAAAAAAAATAGTGTAACTGCCTCTTTTTGTCTACATGTTTGATGAGTTTCCTACTTTGGTTTTAGCTTCGGATTAACAATCCTAGTGGTTTTTTCCATATCCCTATTCTTCTCTCCATTTTCAACCATGTTTTTAAATATGACCTGCATATTCATTGCCAAAGACACAAATTGCCAAAGACACAAATTTACCTCCGTAGACTTTACCTTTCAAAATCGTTGTGTGTGTATGAAAAAATTATAGTTTTTTTATTTTTTTTGGTAAGCATATCATATTTTTAAATTACATAGGCATTACTTTTTATTGCCTCATCCATCTAGAAATAAAATATATTAATTGAGTAATTATGTTAATTCCCTCAAATGCTTAACTAACTTTATTAATTTCAAGGCTTAACTAATTTTATTAATTTTAAATAAATATAAAATCAACATTAAAAAAATATGAAAAAATAATGGTGCACAAGAGCCAATTGTTATATACAACTTTACAAATTTGTTTCAAAAAATTCTATCATTTAGATACTAAAAAACGTCTTAACATGAACATATATGTTATATTTTAATATAAAAGTAACATAATATTGTTAGAAGAACATGATTTTTGTGTGTTATATCATTTTTTTCATAAATAAAATTGTATATTTTAGAAGTTGATTTTTTTTCCTATGTTGAGCTAAGAATCTTCAGCTTCATCTCTAACTTGTGCCATTTGGGATTTTGAACTTCTTTCTTTTCACTCAATCTCCAACTTCAAATCACAAATGAAGTGTAAGTTGCCCGTATATATAGTAAGTGGGTACATTGGCAATTTATCCAAGCCATTATTTTACGCCATATTTTAATAACTTATGCACTTACCACTAATCCTCCTAGTCAATATATTGTTTTTTCTTCTAGATTTTCATTGCAGCTAACTTGTCATGATAGGGAAGCATTACATTACATTAATGGTAAAACCTTATCAAGAAGCTTTCCCAACTAGTTGGTTTTGAGTGCTAAAGGTTGAAGAAATGTTCTTTCTTGAAAAAAAAAAATTAACAGTAAATGTTTTTGCAAGAAATTATTTTGTTGTATTATACTAGTAATTAGTTATAAACAATTATTAAAATATTTTTGGGAGATTGCCCTTGGTAAAGTAGGAACTTGATCTACATTTGTGCCATTGGAACGAAGTTTCTATGGACATTATGAATCTGATTTATTTTATGGCAATTAATCACAATTATAATAAGAAAATGACATTTTTTCCACATTGTAGTTTCATATTTTTCAACAATTATAACTTTTGATGAATAGCTTATTAATCTCAAAATTAGATATATCAAAACCTCATTAAGCTTCCTTTGACCATTATCATTGCTGGTTGAGTTCAAATTAGAGTATCTTCAATGCATCCCAAAAAATGATATGAATCTCTAATTCAAGTTTCAATTGTGAAATATTTTAGGATATATTTATGGAATAACATGATGGTTGATGTTACTAGATGTTTAGACTACAATTTTTCGAGAAATTGTTCACTTAAACCTATGAAAATTCTAGATTGAAAAGTGTTTTATAGTATTTACTAATATTTTAACTTCTTCTTGCCTCAAAAAATTCTAGAGTGAAAAGTGTTTTAGAGTATTTACTAATGTTTGTAATTCTTCTTAATTAGATTAGACACAATATTATTTCATTCAAGTATAAAATATAACTTTCAAGCATAAGATATTTGTTTGATTGGTAGTTGCTTAGATGAAAGAATGTCCTACTCGTGTATTGATCCCTACATTAAAATCATGCTTACCTTTGTTCAAACCACTACACATACATTCCATTTGTTTTACAATTATATTTCAAAATTGAGTAATGTGTATTTTAATAATTACTTGCATTATAATGAATCAAGTTTTATATAATTGTGGATGAAATCTTAAAAATGAATAGCATAACCATGAATACTAAGATATGCATTAATTTTGTTTTTTTAAAACTAATCTTTTTTTTCAAATTTATTTATTTTAACTTCTCAACATAAAAAAAAATTAAATCAACCATAACCCTTCAAATTTGATGTAAAAAACCTCTAACCTATTTTCATAAAAAGTTAAATCAACACTAACCCTTCAAATTTATGTAAAAACCTCTAACCTATTTTCATAATATAAGTCTTCAACTTTTACTAATAAGACACATGGAATGACTATAAAAAACTACTTATTTTTTATTTTTCTTTTTGCAAATAGCCACCCCAAATGATTAAATTAGTTACATCAAGCTTGATTAACTAATAAAATATGAAATAGTATATTTTATATAAATAAAATATATGATCATAAAAAATGTTAAAAAATTAATTAGGATTAATGCAAAGTCAACTAGCATTGTATCTATATTCTTCCCTTGTTAGGTAAGGAATAATGATAATGATTAAGATGAATTTTTTATGGAGTTTTTATAGGGTATAATTTTGGATCAATTTTTACTGAATTTTTTTTTTAAATTGTTGGAACTTCAGATTTCAGTGATTGAACTTATATAATTTCAGTTCTCGGTTTTCAAGGTACTGAATCCATTTATGCGTTCAAAAATACAATTTAAATAACAGAAAATGATGATTTCACCAAAACCTATTTCGTTGGATTTCAGTAAAAAAATTCCAAAAATCAAATATTTAAACAACGAACTTAAAGAATTCTCAATTCTACAATAAAATTCAAAGAATTCTCAATTCTACAATAAAATTCAAAGAATTCTCAATTCTAAAATAAATTCAGATATTGCTGCAACAAATGCTTACAACAGATCCTTTTACGGTGTCACACTCCACGTGGTTAAAATTATAAAGAGTTGCTTTGGTTCGCTGTATCTTAATGAGGTCGACGACTCTTGGGAGAATGTTCCATGGGATATTGCCGTATCATGATCTTGAAGTGAAGGAGTTGGCAACCCTGGCGTCCACTAAGATCCCTGAATAAGATATGCAGAAAAAAATTGGCCCCTAGGACCTCTGAAAAAATTTATACTATCAAAGCAGTTGATGTTTATGTGATCCCCTCGCTTCAATACAATGACTTTGTGTTTTCCCACGTTACTGCCAAGTTCCAACTGTCCCTTAGAACTTTAAATTCCCATATCTCAAGCACAAATATACTTTCTCCCGGATCTGCTCTGTATAGCTTTGATTATTATTATTGAAGAACTAAAATCGCATCACATTCAATGCCTTTGAAAAGTTGTAAAGGGAACCACCATTTTAATTGCTTGCAGAAAACGTTGAGATATAAATTCATTATATATAGATATATTCTTTCTAGGAGGGTTTCGTAACCCAATTACGAAGCTAAAAGTGGAATTTTTAATGGTATTCATTGGGTTAATACATCGAGATATTGACTTCAGAAACCCTCTTCCATCCATGGTATCTACGCTCGATGAAAGTCACACGAGCAGATGACAGGTACTCTTAAAGATAACGTGGGTATTGATGATCAGAATGGCGTTCATCAAAATTGTAAATACCAGAAATTCATGGTATGAGGACGATGAGAATGTGCACATCGTTGTTATGAATCGTCAGAGTGGAAAAGCTATGTCAGGGCCGAGTTCTTCCACAGATTCAACCAGTACCTCTGAGTCACAACTTCAGAAACTTCTATCCAAATGGTATTGACCTTTTAACCTCTTCGCTCCACTGTTCAGACGATATGGGAATCTTAAGCTTTTAAGAGTATTTTCTAGTGATCTTGGAGCGTTTTTGAGGATATAATGATCCTGTAATTGGTTTTGAAAACTGGTTGTAGAACATTGAGCTTGATATGTAGGCAGATAAGGTTTTATATTAGGTCAGATCCTATATATTAATTTGGTGGGCTGGTTTAACTGTTTTGACTTTTATGTAAAAGATTTTTGGATGAATCTCAATATCATATCGAATTGCTTAATCTGGCAGTGGCAGGAATTGCAGACATTCCCAACAAAAATGAATTTAGATAAATTCATTGTAGATTGAACAGTTTGATATGCGTCTAATGGGTTTTGTGGTTTCTTCTTTCCAGGTGTGAAGCCACTGGCCTGCCTATGACTGTTACTGTTCACATTGAGGATCGCTGTTACAAGCTCCATAAGGTGAAGTACATAATAGAACATTATTATTAAGTGCCTTGATACCGTGTAGGATTTATCTGTCACAGTAAAATTTCTGCAAATTATCTTCACAGCTTGGCTGACATTTACCTCAACATATATTGTCTATATTTATGTTCTTTTAAATATTTTAATATAGAATCATTTTTAACCTGTAATAACATTGGCTTGATTGTATGAATACTAACTTTATAGCACTGGTTAAGAACATGTGTTTCCTCTTAAGAGGTCACAAGTTCAAATTCAGAGGGGTAGGGTATGTATACCTCAGTAGACTTTACCAGTAGGGTATGTATACCTCAATAGACTTTACCAGTCAAATCACTGGACAGAGGAAGTCCTGGAATCCCTTATCCCATAAACAAGAAGATCTCATAAAATCATCTTTAACCTATCATAACACTGATTTGATTGTATAAATACTGACTTTATAGCACATCACAAACCCAAATTACTATCACTGTAAACAGTATGGCTTGCTACTAACCTCCCCTGCCTGGAAAAGTGGCAGCTGCCTCCAACAATGTTTTATCGTAGTACTAAGCTTTCATCATCATTGCACAATATCAGTAGCATATTCATAATACAAAACATTCTATACTATCCATAACACAATAACACACATAGCATCACATCAAGACATACTATCCATAACACAATAACACACATAGCATCAAGACACAGGTTTTAACTTGGTTCACTCTAATCTGGAATATGTTTACCACGATTAGCTTGTCATTTATAATCTCCTTACAGCTGCACACTACGCTTATAAAAAAATGCAACAATAACCATTACTCAAACCTTTATAGTCATTCTGTTCGTTCTGTTGCAGTGAGATCCTCAGTAAATCCTCAAAAAGCTTCCTCAAGACTTCTCCAAAAATCGACTAACTCAAAAGAATTTCACCTCATAAACTCTCAGAAATACTTCTACCAAAAAACCCATTACAATTTGTAGTTTTACACTATGCAAACTAATAAGGTATTTAAATCTTAGGCTTTATTGATTACTCTGCGTTGTTCTACCATCTGCATCGTAATTATTTTTCCATGATATTCAAGTTTTATAAGGGGTCGTTCCTGATTTTTTCTTTGTGAATACAGTATCCTCTTGTGTCTAGAAGCGGATTCATGAAAAAGAAGTTGTCAGAATCACTGGAAATCAGTTTACCAGACTCATTTCCTGGGGGAGTTGAGATCTTCGAAATTATTGTGAAGTTTTTTTATGGCTCGTCTATAGTTATAGACCCATTAAACGTTGCCGCCTTAAGATGTGCAGCAGAGTTTCTTGAGATGGCCAATGAGGTTGGCAGAGGGAACCTGTGTGAAAGAAGTGATCTGTATCTTACTCAGGTTGTGTTGCAGAGCTGGGAAGACACATTAATTGTGCTCCAAAAATGTCAGTGTTTGCTCCCTTTGGCAGAAGAGCTGCTCATTGTTAGTAGATGTATCGAATCTCTGGCTTTCCTGGCTTGCATGGAAGTTTTTGATCCGGAGCACAGAAGAACGAAGCCTGGAATGCGATTAGTGAGTGATATAAGTTCAAGCTTGAGGGACGCTATAGCCAAGGATTGGTGGGTTAAGGACTTGTTGGCTCTGCCTTTCAATCTCTTTGAGAGGATCATAGCATCAATCAGAAAGAAGGGAATGAAGGAAAAATTTGTTAGTCCGGTTATAATTATGTATGCAAATAAATGGATACTTTCTAACAATGCCCACGTCAGTAAAAGTGGGTATAATTCAGCCAAAGGTACATTGTTAGAAGGTATTATCAAATTGCTGCCATTGGGCGGAAGATCTAATATAATACCTGTTCATTTTCTGTTTTCGTTGCTTTCCCAAGCTTTAAAATTTGGTTCTAGCAATGAAAACAAAGTGCAATTGCAAGCCAGGATTGCTTCTCAGCTGGATCTTGCCACAATTGAAGACTTTGTCTTGCTTGTGCCAACCGAAAACAGCAATGGCATTGTTGCAGTCAGTCCTGAAGTGCAAACTATGGAGAGCATTGTTTCATTATTCATATCACAGGAATCTGTCAATGCTAAAAGCGATGATTCTGAACTCAATATGGTATTAGAGGGAGGTGAAGAGAAAAGCTCAACCGGTACTACTTGTGGCTTAAACAAAAACAAACTATCAGTTGTTGCCAATCTCTGGGACGAATATCTTGGTCAGATAGCATTGGATGCCAGGTTAAGTCCCAGCAAATTTTCAGATTTTATTGAGATTATTCCACCTTCTGCTAGGTGTACTCACGACATTCTTTATAAAGCGGTCGATACATATTTGACGGTAAGAGCTGTGCATAATTCGTTACTCTATGATATCAATGAAAAATCTCAGCAGCTAGAATAAGGATATACTCATTAGGATTTTATTTCTTTTCTGGTTTATAAGTGACACAAATGTCCTAACGAATGACTAATTTTAGATTATTTTAGATTCTCATTCAAGGGAGAAGGTTTATAAATCACAAAAATGTTCTTATGGGAATGGCCAATTTTAGACTTATTCTCGTTCAAAGGAAAAAGCATACTGATTGAAGCAATTTCATTATGGAATTTAAATGACAAGTTTTGGGGTAATATAGCACCTTCACAATTATTTTACTATGATAATTTATTTTTAAGGTTACTATTAAGCTATCGTACATTGGTAAAGTTTATGGAGTTACACATACTCTATTTTTTTACATTTCAATTTGTGACTTTTTAAAATCTACCTCTTTTAGATTTGAACTTGTGACTTCTTAAAAAGAAACACATGTTCTTAACCATTAGATCCAATCAAAACTGTTAAACCTCAACGATGTTTAAGACTATTTAACCTCAATATTTAAGTACAATAAATACCTTGTTTTTGCCATTGTCATTGTCTTTGTCTTGTTTAGAGAGATTCAACTTTTCTGGGAACCAACAAACCAATCTCAATTAAATGTTTTCTTAACCCCTCCAGTGCTTAACAAACTGAGGTGCTTGATAGATATAAGCTATGCTTGTAACCTAATAAGTAAGATGCTTGAGAGATATAAGCTATGCTTGTAACCTAATAAGTAAGATGCTTAATAAATCTCAGCTGCTCACTAGATCTGGTATGGATCAATGCTATGCTATGTAACTATATATTCATGCCATGAAAATGCATGCTTGAATTCTCTATAAGACAACGCATTTTAAACTGTATTTGCTTGGTTGAGGTCTGCCTTTGTTAATGATCATTTTCTTTGTATTGTACAGGCACATCCTCATATATCTCAGCAAGAACGCCTATCCCTGTGCAAATCTCTGAACTGCCAAAAACTCTCACAGGAAACTTGCATCCATGCTGTTCAGAACGAATTAATGCCATTACGATTGATAGTCCAAGCCATGTTCGTCCAACAGCTGCATACACGTCAAGTCCTTCGATCCAGCAACAGCACTAGTACCAGATTTGATTGCAGATTCAGCAACCCTTCAAGTCGCCATGATTTTCTCTCCGAGGAGCTGAAGCCGAGAGCAGAATATTACGAAGACGGGTTACCTCTGGGACTTCTCCTAAAGAGAGACGCAGCATTCTGTCAAGCAGCAGCCATGAAAACAGAGTTTGAAGCCACGAGCTTCAGATTGAAGAATCTAGAGCAAGAGCTCAGTTGGATGAGGAAAAATATTCAAGAAAGCAAAGACAACCTTGCGAAGCACACAAGCAACAACATTATCTCCTCATGCAAGTCTGAGAGCTTTAGAATGCTCCGCATGGACAAACACTTTGAGAGCATGAGATGCAGAAAAGACATGGGGATTAGCACCTGCACTGGAGCAAGGAAATGGGTTTCTCATAGAAATTTTGCTCATAAAATATTGGAAGCATTCCATAAATATGGTGCTCGGACTGGTTTTGGAAACCACAAAAAGAAAAACAAAAGTGATTCTGCACATTCAAATTCTCGTGCTCTTCCCTGTTCAAAGAACGTTGATGAAGCTTCTTGATTTACATCTAGAGGCAAATTACACAGCCGTGTAGTAAATTTCTTTGCAGTTGGTTTGAATCCAACGAAGATATAAAGTTCAGAATATTTATTACTTGATTCATATTATTTAAGTAGAGTTAAAAATGATCCGGGTTATCATGGCTCTGGTTGTAGAATACATGGAGAATCACATTTTCTTTAATGTAACTTAATGGCATATGCGGGTGTGATATTATTTTCATGATAAAAAATGAAGTTACCAGAAGTGGGTAGAGAGATGTTGGGTGCATCATTGAAAGCTTGCAATGATCTATAATTTAGATCGAAAATTCCTTATCATGTTGTATAATTTTGATTTTTTAAATTGATAAATAAAAACTTTAATAACAAACATTAAAGAACTATATTAGAAAAAATAATTTTGTAAAAATATGAAGATTGTTAATGTGTTTAAATGTTTTTTCTACAACATGAGGATATGTGTAATTCTTTTAAAGTAGATATAAAATTCATATGTAACATTTAAAAATAAATAAATTATTAACAAAAAAAAAATTCAATCTCAATCATAAATAAAATATTTCAATGTCACCTATATATATATATATAGGAATTACACATCTCCTCTGAATAAATTGTAGAAAATTATTTTTTTTCACAACTTGTAATTCTTTTCATGTTCAACATGGACTTGACATGTGACATTTAAAAATATTAATAACCAATCCATCTTAACTCGTGATCTATCATGCACTAAGAGGGATCTAATCCCTTGAGGTGCAAAACTTTCCTAAAGTTTTTTTAATATAAAAAAGTTTTCACCTTAAAGAACTTATCCTTCTAGGTTCGTGCTAGGCTTTTGATCTAAGCTTATGATATCTATCTAGATAAGTTAAAATGAATCTATGTTATTATTATCTCACTTAAATAGAAAATATTCACAAAATATGACATCTCTCCAAATAAATATCCTCATAGGATTTGTGACATGACATCTCTCCAAATAAATATCCTCATAGGGTTTGTGACATGACATCTCTCCAAATAAATATCCTCATAGGATTTTTGAAATAAGGGGTACACTAATGTCCTAATCAACATTTAGATGAAAGATCAAGGAAATCCATACTAGATGGCCCTTGTGGTAATTATAAATGTAAATGGCTATGGCTTGTTAGTAGACACATGTAGCCTAGTTGTACAATTTTGAAAATGGATACAACATAGCCATTATGGAGCTACTATGAAGGGTTTTTTGCAATGTTTGAAAATTGGAAACAATAAGGAGCTACCAACAATACTACACCATCTTTCAAAGGAAGTCAAAAAAATTATGAAACTTTGTCTACAAAGAAATTTTGTAAACCATCCTTCAACTACACAATCATAGGAACGCCTATTTGTGAAGAATGTAACATCGTTTGTAAACCAAAATCACATTGCAGAAAGCATCAATGTGTTACTATCATTTGCTAATGTGTCAAGACCTTTACATGTTGCACAATGCCCACAATGTATTGAACATGTAAGAAATCTCTTCTAACTTAGACTATTCAAAACAACATTCAAGAAAATAGTCATCATATCAATCTTCAAGTGACCATCTCTTTTAAGGAAAAAGGAATATACCTTTGCCAATATCTCTAGCTACAAGCTCACAAGCCCATTGATCCACTCATGAGTATAGATTTCTCTTTTATTTGCCCCACCCTCATATAATGGAGGTACATTTCTCTTTTATTACCCTCATATATGTATATTTCTCTTTTATTTACCCCCACCCTACTCTAATGATCTTCCCACCTCTAATGATCTTCCCACCATAGATATGATGGGATGTCTTCCATTCCTATGTTAACATCAATTACCCACTTAGGTTATTCAATTTCTTAATAAGAGGTTACGACCCCACCCTCGTGATCTTCCCACCACCATAGATATGGTGGGATGTCTTCCATTCCTATGTTAACACCAATGGCACACTTAGGTTCTTCAATTCCTTAATAGGAGGTTACGAGGCTATCCTATTCTAGGTTAATGGAGTTGAAAAATCTGCAATGTGTATGCATGATTTTTTTTTAAACTAAAAAAATGGACTGCATACTAGTTGTTCTATTGTCTACCTTGGTCCTAGGCTCATGTTTATGGAGTTGCATATATATTTCGTACTAGAAAAGGTTCCCCAAGATTGGAAAATAGTATAGTTTCAGAAAATGATGTATTGGGTAAGATAAAAGGGTAGAGTAACTAGAAATGCGCATGGACAAAGTCAAGGGCAATATAATGGTTAAGGGCCTTTAGCACGACATGTGTCATAGTAGCTTATAAAGACTATTTCGTATTTGGTCCCCCACGCTTCATCATGCAAATAGT
The DNA here is from genome assembly GCA_009831015.1 of Picea engelmannii. Lineage (NCBI taxonomy): Eukaryota > Viridiplantae > Streptophyta > Pinopsida > Pinales > Pinaceae > Picea > Picea engelmannii. The sequence goes on from ML796428.1 coordinate 357,158, forward strand.
CATGAGTTTTACTAAAGGGCCAACAAATTGCACTATATTAAGCATTGCGTGTGAGAAACGTAAATGCACTGTTAATAGCTTTCATGTTTTCATGTATGGAGACCAAGCTCTAGTTTTGTAGCGATTAATTTAATCTTCATAACTTCCTTATATTTCTAAATGCATCTGTTAACCTGTTTACTTTTTAACATTTACCTAATCATATTAAGAAATTACTGTAACACCATATAATTGCCATGTTTGGATTATTAACAAGCACTACTTCAACTTCCTCCTCAGCTGTCCGTGCGTTTCAGTTGTCCGCGCATTTCATATTCGATGGCCGACCCACCTATTGCATGAGCATGGAGCGTTTCATTTTCGAGCGTGCCTATCCAAGAGGAATCCATGTTCGCATTATACACAGATACATCAAATGATATAACTAGCACAACTGCCAATTACCAGTCAATACCTTTCGATGTTCTCAAGTGCGAGTTAGTTGCTGTGCTAATTTATAGATACTTTTATGAAAGGACAAGAACATCTATATAATTTTATTTTTTTTAATATAAAGAGTAATTTTTTTTTTAAAAAATACACGATTAATATAATTTAATCTCTTACATGCAATGAGAACTTCGCCTACAAGTGATGTAAATGATATTAAGGTATGTGGTTTTATTATTTTATAAAAAAATTAGCAATGAATTGATTTTTATATGAATTGAAGAGGAATTCAAATCAATAATCAATATCGAAAACTTAGGGTTTGATAATGTTATGCTAGGGTTTGTGTTATGTATGCAAATTTAACATTGAAAGTTTGCAATGTATTTCAATTTCTATTGAACTAGAGTCTTTAAACCTTATCATTTTCAAATAAAGAAAAGAGATCCACATTCCTTATCTACTCATCTTATATTATTTTTTTTTAAATTCAAGATTAAAAATTTTAAAAACAAATTTTAAAGAACTTTTCTATACTATTTAAAAGGAATAATTCTTTGAAAAGGCTAAGTCTATGGAATTATATAAATTGAAGAGGAATTCAAATCAATAGTCAACATCGAAAACCTAGGGTTTGATAATGTGATGCTAAGGTTTGTTCTATGCATGTAAAGCCTAGTATTGAATGTTTGCAATGTCCTTCCATGTCTATTAAAATGGCGTCTTCATAACCAATGAAATATCATTTTCATTTTCAAATGAAGTGATCCACATACCATTTAATTACATCCAAAATTCATGCTCATGTTACATTCAAAATATTGCATGTGTTCTAATTGTGTATAAAGGAGAAATCATGAAATGAAATTAATCACCCTTAGTATAAATCATATTCATTCTCTATATGAATTTATTAGGAGCATGGAAAGAGTTAATCAATGCCACTTCTATCTTGATCTAGTAGTGGGAGAAGAGATCATAAACTTTAGAGAACATCATCATGGACTAACATATAAATTTAAATGTTTTAATATATATGGATATTTCAACACAAATGCATTTTCATAGTTCATCATGTAAAAAAATTAGTATATGGAAAATCTAACCATGGATGTCAAGAGCTATTAAAAAGAACTAAAACATAAATTATAGAAGTTGAGAGTTGTGAGGCCTTTTCCTAAGGAGATAATTTTCCCATCTATTCATGGATTGATCACAAATTTCCAAACAATTCAACACACAAAAAAAATACCCCAAATACTCTTAAGAGATAAATAATAAGAAGAAAAGAGGGAAGATACTTTAACATCCACCATAAGGGTATTTGGATTATTTTGAATCTTAAGCCATCAATCACTTTAATTATTAAAGTGAAAGGAGAGGGGGTGGATTTAGATGCACATGGAAAGGATTCAACATGGTTTCTTTTATTTTTGTGTGATGCTAGGGATTGATTACATGATACTAGGGTTTGCACAATGCATGAAAACCCTAGAGAATAACATAATGTTGAAGATGTTCCATGTTATTATGGCTCTTATCGTAGCACTAGGGTTAGAATTTAGAGTTCAATAATAACTTTAAATGAAATGCCTGTTGGAATTTAGGAAATCTAGATTTTTAATGTCTTGAGAACTAGTGTTAAACTACTACACTAAGGATTGATAAGGAAAAGTTAGAGGAGCTAGGAAATGAAAAAAAAGTAATTAAATTTAATGTTTCAAATAGGACAATTCATCTTTTGAGAATTTGGTTGGTGGAGTTGAAAAACATTTTTGTTCTTGTTATCGTGCAAACTGTAGGTTGGGAAAAGCCTGACCCAATTGACTGGATGACGATAATGGTGGGAGAGATTAACCACTGTCACCTAAGATAAACCCTCCCTCACTTCTGTGAAGGAATAATGCAACACAAGGGGGGGTCTCGGGTGAACCTAGGGGGAAATGAAGTGGAAACTGAGTCTGGAAGTGAAGCCCCTATAGATTAATATACTAAGTGACAAATGGCTTAATACGAGTCTTGAATATGGTTTATGGTTTTCAAAGTGCTTGAGTACCTGCATAAGATGTTTGTACCTACCCGAGACACAAGAAGGAACACATATGCAAGCTCAAATTGAAGTGGAAAAGCAATTTAATGTTGTTTTCCTTAAATGCAGCAGTAAATAAGAATATATATCAGCAAGTAAAATAACTAACTAGTGTTCGAAAACACAAGTATTTCGACAGAGTACGAACACCTTCAGTAACCACTCACATAACCAGATCAAAGATCAACACACCGATGTTTTCACGTGGTAAAAACCCTACGCAGAAACATCCATGGCCCCAACCAACACAGACACTTGGAGTAGTTTATTAATGCAAAGAAAAAGATTACAAAGAGATTTTACAAGAGAGTTTCTCACAATTGATCATCGGCAAATGACCCTCCATGCTCTTTAAATAGAGATCATGGACCAATCGGGTGTTAAGCCACAGATCAATGGCCGTTAAGATCGAGGAGAGTATGAACCATTGAATCACTCTATGTCGGGAACATATCGTGACCGTCATATTTCCTAACTACAAGTGCATACTAATGCATACTAAAGAAACACACTATAAAACACACTTTTACCTAACGACACAATAGACCAAGTAGATCTTAACTAACTCCTAAGTGTCTAAATATCCTAACATCCCCCCTTAAGAACAACTTGGGATAGGATTGAAGGATTTAAAATAGTGACATAATAGGAGAAGGAAGGAGGCATTAGAGCCTATCCCCCCTTAATGACAACTTCTTGAACTCCTAACATAGATCGAAGTTTGGAAAACTTCGCTTCTGTAAGAGACTTTGTGAAAATGTCTGCAACTTGATCTTCTGTAGGGCAAAAGAGCACATCAATAACTTGATCATGAATGAGCTTTCTGATGAAGTGCATGTGTATCTCGATGTGTTTGCTACGCTGATGTTGAAATGAGTCTTTGGCGAGCTTGATGGCACTCTGATTGTCACACCAAAGGCTGGTTGGATGTTGGTGCTGGAATCCAAACTCTGAAAGGATCTATTGAAGCCACAGGGCTTCCTGACTTACATTTACCACTTCTCAGTAATCTTCTTCTGCTGAAGAAAGTGAAATATCCTGTTGTTTCTTACAAGCCCAAGTGATAGGTCCTAAACCAAGGCTGAAAACATAACCTGTAGTAGACTTTCGATCATCAAGTTCGTCGGCCCAATCTGAATCAGTGAAACCAGCCCATAAAGGAGTCCCCCTTGAACTGTAATGTATCCTGAACTGAATTGTACCATGAACATAGAGAAGTATCCTTTTAGCTGATTTCCAATGGATTTCATGGGGTGTTTGCATATACCGGGCAACAAGACCAACAACAAAGGAAAGATCAGGACGAGTATGAATCAAGTATAAGAGGCTACCAACTAACTGACGGTACAGGATGGCATCAACTTCAGGAGAAGTACATGTGGTAGTAATCTTGACTCCAGAATAGAAGGGAGAAGGGGTTGGTTTACAATCGTCCATGTGAAAGCGATGAAGAAGGTCACAAGAATACTTAGACTGGGAAAGAAAAATTCCTTCATTGATTTGCAAAACTTGGAGGCGAAGGAAATAGTGCAAAAATCCTAAGTCTTTCATTTCAAATTTCATCTTAAGGTTGGTTTTCACATGGTTTAAAAGTTTTGAATCACTACCAGTAAGGATAAAGTCATCAACATAAAGGACAAGTATTATGAGATGGCTTCCTAATTTCTTGGTATAGACATTAGGATTAGAATGACATCTAGAGAATCCAGTGGAAATAAGAAAGTTTTCCATTTTGGCATACCAAGCTCGGGGAGTTTGCTTGAGACCATAAAGAGACTTCTTGAGGCAAAAAACAAGGCTAGAGTCATTCTGGACATAGCCAAGAGGTTGTTCCATGTAGATTTCTTCTTGCAAATCTTCATGCAAGAAGGTGGATTTAACATCCATCTGATGGACCTCCCATTTATGTGAGGCAGCAAGGGAAAGAACAAGGCGGATGGAATTCATTTTTGCTACAGGGGAAAAGGTTTCATTATAGTCAGTTCCTTCAACTTGGGAAAATCCTTTGGCAACTAACCAAGCCTTGTGTCTTTCAATACTTCCATCTGATGCATACTTATTTCTGTAGACCCATTTCCATCTAACAAGTTTTCTTCCTTTTGGAAGAGGTACAAGATCCCAAGTATCGTTTGCCATTAGAGAACGATACTCTTCATTCATTGATGTATCCCAATCTGGATGACCTGAAGCTTCTGCAAATGTCTCTGGATCATGGGTTTCTGAAACTTGAGCCAAAAGAGAAGAGGCTCGATGGAATTGTGAACATGTCCGACATTGATCTAAAGGATCACCGACAAGATCACCAATTGCTTCTCGTGTTGAACGGACCCATCTCGGAAGCGGTGGAGCTGGTGTTGGTTCAGGTTCAAAGGACTCATCTGGAGGAGGGTGTGCAGGCAAAGGTGGATTTTCATCCTCATTGTCATCATCTGAAGAAGAAACTAGATCAGAAGAAGGAACAAACTTTGAATATGGCTCACAGGCCGAAGAAGGCACAACTGCCAAATTAGGCTCGCAAGCCAAAGAAGGCACAAATGCAGAATTAGGCTCGCACGCCAAGATATTTTCATCAAATTTAACATCTCTTCTAATAATAATTTCATTACAATGTGATTGAAGAATTCTGTAACCTTTGACATCTTCAGAATAACCAACAAATATACACTTCTCACTTTTAAGCTGCAATGCTTTCCGTTTCTCATCAGGAATGTGAGCCCATGCTATACTACCAAATACACGGAAGTGACTTACATCTGGTTTAATTTTAGTCCAAGCTTCTTCCAGTGTTATAATTTTAAGATCCTTTGTGGGAGTGCGATTTACTATGTAATTTTCACAGTTGATGGCTTCCGCTCAATACTTTAGACTTAATCCCTTAGATTGGATCATACAATTAGCCATTTCTTTTAATGTGTGGTTCTTTCTCTTAGCAACATCATTTTGTTGTGGTGTATATGGAACAGTGTGTTTCATTTGGATTCCCTGTGTAGTGCAGTAATTTGTAAAATTATTGTTCACATATTCGCCTCCATTATCTGTTCTTAACCTTTGAATTTGATGTCCAGATTTCTTTTCTACAAGCGCCTTGTAGGCCAAAAACTTGTCAAAAACTTTGCTCTTAAGTTTTAATAAGTAAACCCAAGTACGTATGGAAAAGTCATCAATGAAAGTTAAGAAATACTTACACCCAGAAAAATAAGGAGAAGAAAGTGGACCACACAAATCATTGTGAACAAGTTGCAAAGGACCCGAGGCGTGCCAAGAGGCATGTTTTTAAAAACTATCCCGATGATGTTTGCCGAGAACACAACCAACAAAAACACCATCTATGCATGAAACAAGAGGAAGACTTGTCACCATATGTTGATTACATAGTTGTTGCAATGAGCGATAGTTTAGATGACCAAACCACTCATGCCAAAGTTTTCTTAAGTCATCGCTATGAGAAATAAAATTGATGAAAAAGATGATGACCCAAAGTTTTCAAACTTGTACAACCTGGTAATATCATCAGCAATTCCAGTTGCGAGAACATGATTAGGATCTTTTAGATCCTTGATTACAATTTGGTGAGGTGAAAAATCTACGGTTTTACCTTCACCTGAATGAGTGATTTGAAATACTGATAGAAGGTTACAAGAAAGATGTGGAACACATAATACATCATTGAAATGGCCATTTTCTACTTGTACGGTTCCAGATCCTTCAACACTAAGAGATCTATCATCACCAACAAATATTTTATTGGTGTTACATTCATTTAGAGTAGAAAATATGTCTCTATCTAGCCATATGATAAGATGCTCCAGAATCAATAAGCCACTTATCAAAAGTAGAAGTAGAAGGTGTATTGAAGGAGAAACCAAAAGCAGAAAGTGCATGTCCATGATTGATGTTGTACTTCTTCATCGCTGCTTCTAAAGATTCCATCTTCTTGAAACATTTGGACTCATCATGACCATCTTTATCACAAAAGTTGCAATGTCTGTTAGTATTCTTATTTTTATATTTTGCTCTTTTGTCTCCATGAGGAGAAAAAGATGTCTGAGTGGGTTTGGGACCCTTATATTGCTTGTTGTTGTGGCAAGGATGTTGCTTGTTGGGATTCTTGGGTTTATTTTTTTGATGGACAACTAAGGCTTTGTTGGAGGTATCTGCAGTGTTGATCACTCCAAGTTGTACTAGCTTATCTTGCTTTCTAATCAAAGAATCACAAAAGTTCTCAAGACTAGGTTTTTGATAAGTTGCCCCTACAACCTCTTGTATGGAATAAAAGGTAGATACAAACACATAATATGCACTACCTAGCTTAGAAACACTGAGATAGATGAAACGATCTTAGTCTATCTTTATATTACATTCTTCACATAAAGTTCTGAGTGTTTTGAACTTAGATAGATAGTCTTCAATGCAAGAAAAATCACTTCGACTCAAAGTTAGTACTTGATTTTCTAATTGTTGTGCTCGAATAATATTGTGTTTACCAAACACAGATTCAATCTTTTCCCAATCTTCTTTGGGTTTATCAATTGATTGAAGGTGGAACCTTAAATCAGGAGAGATGGGAATTCCGATTAATCCACGTGCTTCGTCATTCCTATTATCCCATTTGGCTTTCTTATCAGCATCAGTGGGTGTTGTTTCATTTCCCAAGGTAATTCGGTACAAGCCTTTACTTCTTAATAAATCCTCCATATGAGATTTCCATTGGAAGTAGTTGGTGCTAGTAAGTAAGAGATTATTTATAGAATCCATATTAAATATGTAGATAATACTAATTTAGAAACTGAAACTGATGATATGAATGGAAAGAGCTCGAAAAGTTGTGCAGTTTTAAAAAAAAACGGCATTGAAAACGAACTTTGGATGTGAGAGTTATGCCCTTTTTAAAAAATGCATAAACGGTAACCAGAGGACCATGTGGTAGTGTAAGTTGTTTTATGAAGTGACCCACTTTTATAAAGAGAAGTGGGGCTCAGTTTTACAAAGAAAAGCTCCATGCAAAATAAATAACTCTAAAATAAAATATTAAAGCTACTTATAGTGATTCACTTTTATACTTAAAGTGAAATACACTACAATTTTAGCATGAACTTTTTCAAAAAAAATAACAAAAGAGAGAATTGAACTCAAGACCTCTTACTTAATAAGGCAACTTTTAACCAAATGGTCTAGCAAAACATATTGTAATGTTCAGAAGGAGGATTGGGGGTGTTGTTGTTGTTGTCATTTTTGTTGTTGTTGTTGAAGATGACCTTAGAGAGCATGCTAAAAAAAAATTGTTGTTGTTGAAGACGACCTTGGAGAGCGTGCTAAAAAAAACTCTTTTCACACAAGAAAAAAAAATTCTCTTCTCGATGACAACAAGGGTTAGATCTCAGTTAGCTTACCTGGAAGATGCACCTTTTCCTATATGTTTCTGATTTTTCGAGATTGCACAGGGCGCGGGGCAAAGAGAATACATAGATATAAAAGAGTAGCAACCCAAAAATAAAAGAATACAAAACCAAAATAAAACCAAAATACTTCTCTGCAAAAAAATTTAAAAATTGCGTATTCAAACTTTATACCTCTGAATCTCACTGTAATGGTCGTATCTTGGGAAAAAGGAAACCTTTTCGAGTGAAATGAAAAGTGTTCCTGAATGAAACGAGTTCTCCGGATGCAATGGAATAGTCCTCTCAGCCCAAAAATATATGGAAATGACAAAAAATGGAGATGAGGCAACTCGGCTTCATGATCCCGGTCTACAACAGGAGCGGGTGTTCAAACAAGCTCTGATACCATGTTCGACAACACAGGTATTCCAACAAAGTACGCACACCTTTAGTAACCACTCACATAACCAGATCAAATATCAACAAAACGATGTTTTCACATGGTAAAACCCCTACGGGGAAACATCCACGGCCCCAGCCAATGCGACCACTTGGAGCAGTTTATTAATGCAAAGAAAAAGATTACAGAGAGATTTTACAAGAGAGTTTCTCACAATCGATCATTGGAAAATGATCCTCAATGCTCTTTAAATAGAGATCATGGACCAATCGTGTGTTAAGCCATGGAGCGATGGCTATTAAGATTGAGGAGAGTATGAACCATCGGATCACTCTATGTCGGGAACATATCGTGACCGTTGGATTTCCTAACTACAAGTGCGTACTAATGCATACTAAAGAAACAAATTAGAAAACACACTTTTACCTAATGACACAATAGAACAAGTGGATCTTAACTAACTCCTAAGTGTCTAAATATCCTAACAACTAGTGCAAAGTTAACCACTTAAAGCATCAAATATTTGTTGAGAAATGAAGCAAAAAACATGTAGATAAATTCCAAACACTTGAGCACAAAATTTAGTGGTATTATAGGGATGTTATAAGAAGTTTTCAGAGTATGTTTGTAACAGAAAAATGGCTGTAGAAATGTTTTGATACAACAGAAAATTTCATCCCACAAAACAAGCAATTAAACGACCCAAAAGTGTGTTGAAACTAGTAGATTATAATGACAGTTTATTAGCAACTTTTGACGGTTGCAAAGTGAGTTATGATTAAAATAAAAAGAAGTTTTGTTTCTTTCCTAATGGTTGTAGCTTAAATTTACTACAAAAACAAGGAATACTTGGAGAAGTGAGACGCCCTAGTGGGCCAAACAAGCCTTAAGCACAAGCAAAAGTTTCCAACTTAGACAATTACAATATCTTGTGTTTTCACATATCCCAATGCAATGATTTTGTTTCTCCAATGAAAGAACATTAATTCCTTTAATTATTGGGTTGTGGAGTATCAAAAATTTAAAGAGCTAGTTGAACTACTTCCTTTGGGGTGTAAGCCCTTTTACTTCTCAAGGCAAGCTATGCTAGCTAGGAAAAAACTTAGGAGGGTGTAAACCCTTTTACTCCTCCTAGGAATTCCTTATGCAACAAAGTATTTCAAGAAAAATATAATGGAATTAGTGGGGTTGTATGCACTTATACTCCCCAAAATATTAAGCAAATTAACCTTAAAACCAAGAAAAGAAGCAATAACAACAAAGCTTCCTTACCTAGTCCAAGCATTAACAACATAAACCTTCTTTTAACCAAGAAAATCCACCATAAAGAAAGAAATAGTCCTCCACTAGAGATAACACATCATCCATCCATCCATTATCCAAATTAAAACCATTACAAGAGCAAGTGAGAAGAGAGATGTATAAAAATTCCCAAGTAGGGTGCAAATTTCAGCCAAGGAGTCTCTTCTCCAAAAATGTTATGTTAAAATGGCAAGAGTTTAATCTTTATTTATACTAATCCTCTAAAAAGCGTTTGTCCACTTAGTTTTAGGGTAAACCACAAAGTAAGGGGTCAACAACCCTTACTTTTCCCCTTTATAAGCTAAATTCAAATTTAAAATTAAAAAATGCACTTGATAGAAACCCTAATGTGATGTCATCCCTCTTCTAGGATGACTTTTTGACACTTTTTGCAAGTTGTTGGAGTGGAAAGTGGAAGTAGTTGGTCCTTCTATGGCCTCCCCCTCATGTACTAGGTATCCCACCTCCAAGCCAAGCCTTCTCGCATCAAAAAAGTGTCAAGTGTCAAGAAACAACAACACCACCACCACAACCCTAGCCCTAGGGTGACGTCAAGCTCCTCAAAAGTGTTGTTTTATCCTCAAGAGAAAATCATTGGGCTAGAAAAGTGTTGGGTTAGGTCCTCCAAGGTGTCTCCTTAGGCCTCCAAAGTATAGCATCGATGTCCGATGTATGGTCCATGGTATCCAACTTGTGGGATTCACGCCCTAAGGAATCCCAAGCTAGGCTTGTTCTTCCAAATATGTCCACCAACTAGGTCTTGCAAAGACAATGAATGCACCCTCAAAGGATATGAATTCAAATGCATCATGATAAGAAAATCAAATCAATAAAATATCCATCCTAGCATGTACATCCAAACCACCTCATCAAAATAAACAAGCGCTCAAAGACCCTATGCAATTTGCCAAGTTTAGGTATGGGAGGGTTGACAAAACGAGCTATTGGGTGAATTGTACCTCAAGTTTAGGAGTGTTTTCCAAGTGGTCCCCTCGCTAAGACATGTGGACAAAGTGACATGCATGGGGGAAACACTCTTGGGCATTGGGTTGATGACATACAAGGGACTGTAGTATCTCATTTATGGGTGCCTTTGTAGAGGGTGTGTTGCACCTTCATTTTCAATGCAACCTTTTTCCAAGCCCATTTATTTCCTTTTGTCTTTTAAATATTTTTCTAAGTTGAAGCCAAGGTGGGGATTCTACCTAAGCATGAAAAGAAGTACCCACCTTTACTCTACCTTGGTTACATCATGCTTCCCAAGTTTGAAATATATGTGGGGATTCTACCTAAGCATGAAAAATAGTGCCCACACATGATCCATCTTGGTTGGAATTTTGTATTAGTTATTTTTTACAGGTCCCATCAGTTTCTTATGAGAGACATTTCATTTTCCTCGAGATCACTGGCTGAGCATCTAGAAGGTTCATGATTGGATTTTATCTTTTGCTAGCTAGAAGCCTTTTGGCCTTCATCCCATTCTTCCCATGAAATGAGAGACAATCCATTCTTGGGTTAGTACACCTGAAAATTCCCGAAAGGTAAGGAGATGAAGTAATGAAGTGTCGAAAATGACAAGTATGGTCGAGAGTGGCATGATGACTCGTCAAGAGGACCTCCAAATAGAAAACCTATCCCTAAGGGTGACCCACTTACTAGGGCGCAATGTCAACCACCAAAGTGAAACAGGGAAAAGAACACAATTTCCAAGAGATGCAACAAACTCAAATGCCTCAAATATTGAAATGACACTCACCATGATCCTTGGCTTCTATCTCAAACCCAATGGCTTTCGGAAGCCAAATAGCATTGTGGATACTGTCATGATGAACCTCGAGCGGTGGTGGCGAGGTGGGTCTTTTTCTATGTAGGTGTACACTATTGGTCAAGTTGTCTCTCGGTACTCCATGTTTGCAACCTGAGGGTCTCAAGGCATCATCTCCTTAATTATCCATAGGAACTGGGGATAACATATGACTCCTACTTGGCGACATGTACTCGTCATAGAGTGCATGAGAATCGCAATATCTCCTTGTGGACCTGTTCCTACACTAAAACATAAACTGTAAAAGCTAGGGTGGTTTATCACTCTTTGTCCATATATATCAAATCTCAAAATAACAACTAATATAGAAAGATTTTTTTTCATTTTTTCAAAAATTTCTAAACTAAAAATGCAATATGATGAAGCAATATGAAAGTAGATAAAAATGAAATATGAAATGCATCTAAGATACCATGAGCAATCAAGATGCAAATGCAAGGGAAGTAAGATGAACTACCTAGTTACCTGGGGCTTGGGGCCTGAATAAGTCAAGTGTCTTGAATGTAAGGTTGGAGAAGAGACCCATCCACTGGTAATGGAATCTTTCTCCTGTCCAAGGTTGTTAGATTGTGCTTCTCTTTTTCATAATTTTTATTGATGATATAAGGGCCAAACCAATAATTATTATCCTTTTGATCATATTTAGGCTTTCCCTTTCTCTTCTCCCACATGAACACAAGTATTCCTTCATTGTAGTTGATGTAAGGTATATTCTCGATGTAAGGATAGGAAGGAGCCTCTGTATTAACTGCACCTTCAATGGATTTATCATGTTCTTTGTTCTCTTTATCTTCTTTCTTCAATATCTGGATGGACCCTAGCTCTTTCCCTTGGAACTTTGGAAGCTCCTCCTTGTACTCATTTGTCCTTGGGAGTAGTGTATCTATGAAATCTTCCTACGCAAAAGGTAGGTCCCAAGGATCATACTCTTTGTTCTCTATATCTTATTTCTTTAATATCTGGATAGAGCTGGATCTTTCCCCTAGAAATTCAGAATCTTCTTCTTGTACTCATTTGTCCTTGGAGTGGTGTATCTATGCAATCTTCCTGTGTAAAAGGAAAGTCCCAAGGATCATACTCAATAGTCTGACGAGGTGCATCAAAGTCACACTCACTCGTGTAATCAGGACCATTGAGGTCCATCACATGCCTATCAACCCACTCTTGATTGTATAATATCTCAATAGTGCCATCTCCCATGGGAATATGCACATGGGTGAGATCCATACTGAGAAATCCTCCAAGAGAGATGAACCAAATTTTTGATAGAAGAATTCCCCAAGCATATAGGACATCAATCATGAATATGTTCATGATGAGGTTGATATGAGGGAAGTCATGTAGGTAAACTTAAACATCTTCACATAACCCATAAACTTTCACTTTCTTGGATTCAATACCACAAAAATTTCCATAAGGTCAGGTCATCTTCAAACCAAGTTCTTCCATCACCTTCAAGGACATGACATTTGTTGAGGCCCCAGAGTCCAACATACAATTGTTTAAGTGGAGGTCGTTCATACCCAAATAAATATAGATGGGAGGTTTTTTGTCCCTTTGTGGATCAAGATACATGGTGTTCAAAATGATTGGGTGGTCCTCCTTCTTGGATGGTACGTTTAATAACTTCAAGACTTCCCTCCTCATAGAAGGGATCTTTCACATCTCTGTCACAGGGATCATCATATTCAAGTTTCCAAACATGGTTGCAACGTCTATGTTCGACTGAATCTCATCTTTTGTTGGATTTGGATTTGGAAGAAAATTATGTACTGGAGATGGAAGTGGTGGGACCGCCCTATCTGTAGATGGGGGAGGAGAAGTTGTTTCTAGCTGAGGTGGAGTGGAAGGTTTTGATGGAGGAACTAAAGCCTTATTTCTTCTAGTGTATGTCAAAAATTCCCTCTTCCTCAATTCCTTCCTCTGATCATGTGCCAACTGGTTTAACACTTGGAGTCTTTCCTCTCTTTTGGCCTCATCAATATGTTCATGTGTGACCTCTTCCTATTGGAAGTTACAATTCATATCCACGAAGTTCATATTATCAAGAGCGTCTTCATCTTGTTAGGGACATTCATCCTCTTGGTGAGGTTCTTGATGTGGAGAACACCACAATGTCCCTTCTGTGTTGACCATTCCAACTGGTTTCAACGCATAAGTATATTTTTCCTTTGGTTGAGGCCTTAGTTTCCAACCTGTGGCATCTCTTTGTTGTTTGGCAAACTAAGGTATGCAAGAAGATTAATTTCTTTCCACAATTCTTTAATCGGCCCATGATTTGATTTTGAGCTTGGACAAACTGATTACTCATCTGATCTATCTTCTGAGTCAAGAGAAAAAATGGATCTGGAGAACTGATATTGGAATCTTTAGTATTTTTCTCCACCTTGGCACGAGGATACTGAAAAGGATCAACCTTCGAGTCAAGAAGGTTCTCTTCAATTTCTACACTATACTATTTGGCTTGTGCCAAGGTGGTGGGCTTCTTGTCCTTTAGGATGAAGTGAAATTTCCCATCGAAATCATTCATGTAAAGGAGATGAACAACTGCATATGTAGGACGTAGATCTGTCGAGATTTCATCGTACAACCTATCAAACCTGTTGTCAAATTCAATCAGTGTCTCATTCTCCTTATTCTTTATCTGATTTAACTGAGCTACAAGCATTTTAGTGTCTTGCTTCACTGTCCATCTGTTCTTGAAGAATTTTGAAAATTCTTCATAAGATGCTATGTGATTATCAAAGAGTCCTTTGAACCATCTTTGAGCATATTCAATCAATGATGAGGCAAGTAGATTCATTTCTACATCCTCATGTTCCACTTCTGCATTTTCTATGTCTCGGCCCATGGAAAAGAGATGATCGTCGACAATGATCACATTATTTCCTGGAAAATTTGGCAACCACTTATGAGACTCTTTTGGCATGGTGTTGGGAAACCTAGGGATGGTGGCCATGTTCAAGGGTTTATAAAGGTGTTTTTCCCAAGGGTGAGCCATTGGAGCAAGGGGAAGGGTACCTTGGAAAAGGGTTTTGACAACGAGAGACTTGAGAGGAGTCCTTCTTCGATAAACCTTACAAGGCTTCAATCTCACCGGGGGAAAGTCTTAATGGAAGACGTATTCTGGGAAGGTAGATTCACCATATGAGCTTCAAGAAGAGCTCATCAAGGGTGGAAGGGGAACATCCTTCAAGTGGAGTCGCTAGTAAAGCTACGGGTAAAGTATTTGGGATGGTATATTGACAAAGTGTCGTTTAGGGCACGAAAGAGGATTTAAAATCCTCCCCCATAGCGATGCCAAAATGTTATCACTCAAACTGTAGGTTGGGAAAATCCCAACCCAATCCACTAGATGGAGAGATAATGGTGAGAGAGCTTACCCACTATTACCTTAGTTAAACCCTCCCTTGCTTATGTGAAGGAATAATCCTACACAAGAGGGAGTCTTGGGTGAGACTAGGGGGAAATGAAGTGGAAACTAAGAGTATGGAAGTGAAGCCCCTATTGGTCAATATACTAAGTGAGAAATGGCTTGATACAAGTCTCGAATATTTTTTATGGTTGCCAAATTTCTTGAGTACTTGCGGAAGATGTTTGTACCTGCCCGAGACATAAGAAGGAACACATATACAAGCTCAAAGTTAAGTGGAAAATAAAGTTAAGCTTGTCATCCGTAATTGCAGCAGTAAACAAGAATATATATTAGCAAAGAAAATAACTAACTACTGCAGAGTTAACCACTTAAAGCATCAAAGATTGGTTGAGAAATGAAGCACAAAACATGTAGATAAATTCCCAACACTTTAGCACAAACTTAAGTGGTATTAGAGGGATGTTATAAGAATTTTTCAGAGTATGTTTGTAACAGCCAAATGTATGTAGCAATGTTTTTCTACAACAGAAAATTTCAACCCGTAAAACAATAAAGTAAACCACCCAAAAAGTGAGCTGAAACTAGTAGATTATAGGGGCAATTTATTAGCAACTTTTGACGGTTGAAAAGTGATTTATGATTAAAGTAAAGAGAATTTTTTCTGCAGCCTTAATGGATGTAGCTTAAAATTACTATAGAAAAAACGAATACTTGGAGAAGTGAGACACCCTAGTGGGCCAAACAAATCTTAAGCACAAACAAAAGTTTCCAACTTAGACAATTACAATATCTCATGTTTTCACATATCCCAATGCAATGATTTTGTTTCTCCAATGCAAGAAGATTATTGCCTTTAACTATTGGGTTGTGGAGTATCAAAAATTTAAAGAGCTAGTTGATCTACTTCCTTGGGGGTGTAAGCCTTTTTACTTCTCAAGGCAAGCTAAACTAGCGAGGAAAAAACTTAGGAGGGTGTAAACCCTTTTACTCCTCTTAGGAATTCCTTATGCAACAAAGTATTTCAAGACAAATATAATCGACTTAGTGGGGTTTTATGCACTTATAATCCCCAAAATATTAAGAAAATTAACCTTGAAACCAAGAAAAGAAGCAATAACAACAAAGATTCCTTACCTAGTCCAAGCATTAACAAGATAAACCTTCTTTTAACCAAGAAAATCCACCATAAAGCAAGAAATAGTCCTCCACTAGAGATAGCACATCATCCATCCATCCAATAGAAAAATTAAAACCACGACAATAGCAAGTGACAAGAGATGTGTAAAAATGCCCAAGTAGGGCGCAAATTTCAGCCAAGGATTCTCTTCTCCAAAAATATTATGTTAAAATAGAAAGATTTTGATCTCTATTTATACTAATCCTCTAAAAAGAGTTTGTCCACTTAATTTTAGGGTAAAGAACAAAGTATGGGGTCAACAACCCTTACTTTTCCCCTTTACAAGCTAAATTCAAATTTAAAATTAAAAAATGCACAATAGAAACCCTAATGTGACGTCATCCCTCATCTAGGGTGACTTTTTGACACTTTTTGCAAGTCGTTGGAGTGAAAAGTGGAAGTTGTTGGGAATTTTGGG
Source organism: Picea engelmannii (assembly GCA_009831015.1). Lineage (NCBI taxonomy): Eukaryota > Viridiplantae > Streptophyta > Pinopsida > Pinales > Pinaceae > Picea > Picea engelmannii. The sequence goes on from ML796428.1 coordinate 373,552, forward strand.
GCCTCCCCCTCATGTTCTCAGTCTCCCTCCTCCACGCCAATCCTTCTCCCATCAAAACGTGCCAAGTGTCAAGCAACAACAACACCACCACCACAACCCTAGACCTACGGTGACGTCAAGCTCCTCAAAAGTGACATTTTAGCCTCAAGAGAAAATTGTTGGGCTAGAAAAGGGATGGGTTAGGTCCTTCGAGGTGTCTCCTTAGGCCTCCAAAGGATAGCATTGTTGTCTGGTGTATGGGCCATGGTATCCAACTTATGGGCTTCAAGCCCCAAGGAAGCCCAAGCTAGGCTTTTTCTTCCAAATCTATCCACCAACTAGGTTCTGCAAAGACAATGAATGTGCCCTCCAAGGATCTCAAGTCAAACATGTCATGATAAGTAAATCAAATCAACAAAAGAGACATCCTAGAATATACATCTAAACCACCTCATCAAAATAAACAAGTGCTCAAAGACCCTGTGCAATTTGCTAATTTTAGGTATGGGAGGGTTGACAAAGTGATCTATTGGGTGAATCGTACCTCAATTTTAGGAGTGTTTCCTAAGTGGGCCCCTCCCTAAGACACGTGGACAAAGTGACATGGATGGGGGAAATACTCTTGGTCATGGGGTTAATGACATACAAGGCACTATAGTATCTTATTTATGGGTGCCTTTGTATAAGGTGTGTTGTACCTTTGTTTTTAATGCAACCTTTTTCCAATCCCATTTATTTCTTTTTATCTTTCAAAGATGTTTCCAAGTTGAAGCCAAGGTGGTGCTTCTACCTAAGCATGAAAAACAATGCCCACCTTGACTCTACCTTGGTCACATCATGCTTCCCCAATTTGGAGCCATGTGTGGGGCTTCTACTTCAGCATGAAAAACAATGCTGACACATGCTCCACCTTAGTTGGCATTTTGTATTAGTTATTTTTTATGGGTCACATCAGTTTCTTATGAGAGACATTTCATTGTCCTTGGGATCCCTGGGTGAGCATCTAGAAGGTTCATGATTTTCTTTTATCTTTTTCTAGCTACAAGCCTCTAGGCCTTCAGCCCCTTCTTCCCATGAAATGAGGGACAATCCCTTCTTGGGTCAATACACTCGAAAATCCCAAAAGGTAAGGAGATGAGGGGATGAAGTGTGGAAAATGACAAGTATGGTCGGGAGTGGCATGATGACTCGTCGAGAGGACCTCTCACTAGAAAACCTATCCCTAAGGGTGACCCACTTACTAGGGAACAATGTTAACCACCAAAGTGAAACACGGAAAATAGCATAATTTCCAAGAAAACGTTACATAATAAAAAAAAGTTATAGATGCAACAAACTCAAATGCCTCAAATATTAAAATGACACTCACCATGATACCTGGCTAGTACCTCATGGAGCAAGACCCAATGTCTTATGAAAGTTAGTTGATGTTGTGGATACTATCATGATGAACCTGAAATTGTGGTGGCGAGGTGGGTCTCTGTCTATGCAAGTGGATATTGTTGGTCAAGTTGTCTCTCGGTACTCCATGTCTACAACACGAGGGCCTCAAGACACCATCTCCTTAGTTGTCCCTAGAAACTGGGGATAACAATTCTTATTGATGTATCATAATGTGCCTATGATTCTACATATACTGTAAACAAATAAGGACAATGATGTTAGAATCATACACTAAAACAATGCAAGTCATATGAAAATGTTGTTTTTAAATGTGTTGAAAACAACATTAAACATATCATTTCACCTCTCTTTTATAATTACTTTAGATCACTCAAGTAAATATCACTTGCATCCTCTTTGTTATTAATGGTCTCCATCAATAACATGATGGATGGAGAATCCAACAAAGATAGAAAGCTGATGGATGGAGAATCCAACAAAGATAGAAAGTTAAAATAATTAAATTACTTGATTCATATTATTAACACGATGGATGGAGAATCCAACAAAGATACCAAGTTAAAATAATTAAATTACTTGATTCATATTATCTGAGAGGATTTAAAAATGAGCAAAGTTTTTGGAATATTATTTTTTTAGTAATTTAAATTTATATAAAAAGTTGATCAATATTTTAAAAATATGTAACACACCCACTATGGAATTCGAAACTTTTTGGCCTTTTTCATCTTTTCTCCGATGAACAGAATCCCTGAATCCCTACGGGACCTGATACAGACCCTGCCACCCCTTAACCGCACTCATATGATCGGCGGCTATGACCACAGGTCTTATTGGGGAGGTGCTCGTCGGCTTTCATGATTCGGGAAATTACGGTGCATGTATTCCCCTTTCTCTCTTGTCTTTCGAAGGGCCGAAATCCGAAATGGATCTAACCGCATAACACAATTAACAGTGACCCAGGTTAAGTTTGGTCACTCTACCCTTCGAGATTTCGTATACCGGAACTTCGGGGGAAGCGATGACAGGAGGTTTCACATCTAGGTTTCACGGGAGACGAAACTCCGAAAATGCCAATTCTAAACATGCTTCACTGTTTCAGGGTTTCCTCCATCGGGATTTTGGGGTATGCGACGATAGGAGGTCTCACACCTGGTTTTCCTGGGAACCAAAACTCCGAATCCTACATACATACATACATACATACATACATACATACATACATACATACATACATACATACATACATACATATATATATATATATATATATATATGTCGCTCAGCCCATTTCGGGAATTCACAAACCAGGTTTTCGGGACTAGCGAGCACAAGAAAACTTACTGTTAGGTATCCCAGGTGTCGAAATACCGAAGAACCCTACCTCATCCATGCTATTATTATTTCGGGGTTTCGTATGCCGAGATTTCGAGATATGCACAGACAGGAGGTCTCGCACTTAGGTTTCCCGGGAGCCGAAACTCTGAAACTGGTATTCATTTCTAAGCTCATTTTGGGGTTTCTCCTTTCAGGATTTCGCATTATAAAACGTCAAGGGGTTCATGCCCTTCGGCACTCCGGAAGCTGAAACACCGTAGTATCATATTTGTGCGCACTAGGCCATCTCGAGACTTCGCAAGTCGGGATTTCAGGACTTGCGAGTACAAGGGAATACACCCTTGAGTATCCCGATTTCCAAAATGCTGAAATATCGTAACATGTCCGCATATCATCCTTTGGGTCCTCAGGAAATTTACACCCAGTTTCGAAGACCAGATTAAAAGGTCTTCTAGAAGGTAAAGGAGTGGTCTCGGAAGGGTGCTTTCATGGGGAAATCTATCCAAGGCATCGGGTAAGACAAAGACGGGAACAAATCTCCTGAGAGCAGACTTGAAAAATCTATATTAGTTCAATATATATATATATATATATAAAAACATAAGCCATACGTGGTCTTTCCAGTAAAAGCATGCAGCCATCCTTTCTGATCAAAACACCATGCAGATAATCTTATACTGAAACCATTTATAATTGCACAGACTATGAGCATACATGTCAACATATAAATTTCAAGATACAAGACATAAAACACTTATCAGAAAAACACTGAGTTTGATGCAACTGCTGAGAGGGGTGCTTGTTTCCACCCAACCGTAGGATCAACGACTCCGAATGGATTTACCACTAGCCACCCCCAAGCTAGACCACGATGCTTGAGACTTTCTGTCTCTGTTATTTAGCAATCGAGAACGAAGGTTACTCTCCTTCTTCCCTGCTATCACTCACTCTGTATTTTGTTCCAGAGTTCTTCCGATCTTTTTCCTTCGATCCGCCCTCGCGTCCCCCCCCTTCCACGCATTTTACCTGCCTTTTCTTTTTCGGCGAGGTTGCGTGTGGCATGAATTCCCCTGTGGTGGTCAAGTCTAAGGCCTCCATGGATGGTTGGTTCACCCCCATCCCTCATTAACTCATGAGGAGCCTCTTCACCTACCATCGTGGCAAGTAATTCATTTCGGGGCTAGCGAGCCGCTCTTGGTTCTTCAGGCCAGTGAAGACCAAATACAGTTTGGTTCAGTGGAAGTTAATGCCACCATTCCAGGTGCCTTCCACCACCTTTCTTCAGCTATCGTGGTCTCTTTTTCAGCACATCCCCCTCTCAGCAGTCCTGTAGCATATATATATATATATATATATATATATATATTCAAAATGTTAATTTACATTCGTCGACCTTGTATACTAAGGTCCATTCAGAATCACACATTCAGATCTTTGAGATTGCCACAGTTCTTGGCTAGCATAATTAATTTTACAAGCTGGGGGAAACATGGTGTTACAATTCCCTCCCCTTTAAAGGAACATTGTCCTCGATGTTCTATCTATCATCATGACATGTATGTACAGAGGTAAACAAAATTGGATATGCATGTTTCATGGCATCCTCCATTTCCCATGTAGCCTCATCTGGGCCAAAACGTCTCCACTGCATCTTGACCTGTGAAATGGTTCAGTTCTGGAGCGAGGTTTCCTTTCTGTCCAATATGCATTGAGGTTCTGGTAGAAATTCTCCCTCCGGTTCCACCTGGATCACAGACCAGTCAATTATATGATTAGAATCATGTACATATTTCTTCAATAACGAAACATGGAAAACATTATGTGATTTTACTGTGGGAGGAAGTGCTAGCCTATAGGCTACAGGTCCCACTCTATCTAGAACCTCAAAGGGTCCACAATACCGAGCTGCCAACTTGGCACAAGCTCCCATTTTCAGGGAACTATTCCTGGGCCTAACTTTGAGATATACATGGTCTCCCGCCTTGAACTCTCTTGGAGTTCTCTTTCGGTCGGCGTAACTTTTCTGTCGGTTCTGAGCGACCTTCAGGTTTTGTTTTATCTAAGTCACTTGTTGTTCCATTTCTTTCAACATGTCGGGTCCGAAATAAATTTTGTTTACAGGATTACTCCAACTAACAGGAGTGTTGCACAACCTACCATATAGGACTTCAAAGGGGATCATCTTTAAGGATTCTTGGTAGTCGTTGTTGTAGGCGAATTCCACCAGTGGCAGGTAATCTTCCAACTTCTTGGGTTGATGCATTACATGCATTCTTAGCATGTCTTCTAGTATTTGGTTCACTCTTTCCGTCTGTCCATTGGTTTGAGGGTGATAGGCGGTGCTAAACAACAACTTGGTCTCTAAACTAACCATCAGTGACTTCCAAAAGTTGGAATTAAATTTCATGTCTCTGTCAGACACGATCTCTTTCATCATACCATGCAGTCTGAATATCTCCTTCATGAATACGTTGGCAATGTCTGTTTCCTTACAAGTTGACTTGACGGGGATAAAATGAGCGGTCTTTCTCAATTTATCCACCACTACCATAATGGTGTCATTATGTTTGGTCGAGGTTGCTAACCCAGTGATGAAATCCATGGAGATAGTTTCCCATTTCCATTCTGGGATTGGTAAAGGTTGCAATAATCCTCCTGGGTGTCGGTGTTTTGCTTTAACTTGTTGGCACTCTATGCATTTGGCTAAGTACTCGGCTATGTCTTTCTTCAATCCAGGCCAGTAGAATTGTTTCTTGGTGGCTGTGATCATTTTATAATATCCTGGATGATCAGTATAGGGTCTTTTATGTATTTCATGCATAATGAACCTCTTCAAGTTGTCACAATATGGAATATACAGTCTACTTCGGTAAGTGAGCAGACCTTCTTCTGTCATCAGATAGCCTTCATAATTTATCCCTATGGGTTCTTGATATAGGTACGAGGTCACGGTCTGGAAGAATGTGTCCGTCTCTTGTGCATTTCTGACTCTTTCCTTGGCATCTGTCTCGCAAGAGCTCACCGCAGCCAGGTGAATTTTTTTCATACTTCTGCTAAGGGCATCGACCACCCTATTTTCCTTTCCTTTAATGTGTTTGATTTCAAAATCAAACTCGCTAAGGAGGGCCATCCACCTAGCTTGTCTAGCATTGATCTTTGGTTGGTCAAACAGATATTGAAATCCACAGTTGTCTATCATAAGTACAAATTTTCTTCCCAGGAGATAATGCCTCCACATTTTCAAGGCATGCACTATGGTAGCCAGCACTAGATCATGGGTCACATAGTTGACTTCGTGCTCATTCAATTTTCGGGATTCATAGTAGACCACACTTCCTCCTTACATAACGACTCCTCCGAGTCCTTCCTTACAGGAATTTGTGCACACGAGGAAGTTAGCTTCGGGATCGACGATCTTCAACATGGGTGCATGGGTCAGTAGATGTTTCAGGGTATGAAATCTTTCTTCACATTTCTGTGTCCACATGAATTTTGTCCCCTTCTTCTAGAGGGCAGCGATTGGACAACCAATCTTGGAGAATCCTTTTATAAATCTCCTATAGTATCCTGCTAGTCCCATAAAGGATCTGATATCTGAAACATCCTTTGGGGTAGGCCATTCCATGATAGACCTGATTTTGTCAGGGTCCACTGCTACTCCGTCTTCAAATAGAACATGGCCTAAGTAATGTATTTTCTTCTGGAAGAATTCACATTTGTTGAATTTGGCATAGAGATGATGTTCTCTTAGCACTTGTAGCACAAGCCTAAGATGCTCTTCATGCTCTTCTTCATTCTTGGAGTAAATTAATATATCATCAATAAAAACCAACACGAATTTGTCCAGGAATTTCCTGAGTACATTGTTCATCAAGCACATGAAAGTGGCAGGGGCATTGGTTAACCCAAATGGTACTACCACAAACTCATAGTGACCATACCTCGTCCGGAAGGCAGTTTTATGGATGTCTTCACCCTTAATTTAGACTTGATGGTATCCCGACCTTAAGTCAATCTTTGAGAAAATAGATGCATCCCCCAATTGATCGAACAAGTCATCGATCCTGGGAAAGGGGCACTTGTTCTTTATGGTTACCTTATTGAGTTGTCTATAATCTATACACAGTATAAGGGTATCGTCCTTCTTTTTCACAAATAGGACTAGTGCTCCCCATGGAGACACATTGGGCCAGATATAGCCCTTATCCATCATTTCTCTTAATTGCAATTTGAGTTCAACTAACTCGGGTGTGCTCATCCGGTAGGGTGTCCTAGAGACTGACACCGCTCCCGGTGCAAGTTCTATCAAGAAGTCTATGTCTCTTCTCGGAGGTAGACCCGGTACCTCTTCTAGAAACACATCTCTGTATTCTCTCAGGGTAGGGTGGTCTTCGAGGCTTGGTTTGTTATCTTCAATAGTTTTCAACACCTGTATTGCATATAGGGGACATCCTTTTCGACGATACTTTCTCATTTGCAGAGCTGATATTTGTCTCACCGAGACAGGTTTTCGGATCCCTTGAAGGGTTATCCTTTTCCCTTCTTTACTTACACATTCTAAGGTTTTATAGTAACAATCCAATCTGGCTTTATGGGCGGCTAGCCAATCCATACCAATCAATAGATCATACGATCCCAGGGGTAATATGTTAAGGGTTGCTTGGGTGGGGAGTTCACCCAACATTAATTGGCAAGTTGGTATGACCTCTGCTGCCCTTCTTTTGGTGCCAATGGCTAACTTTACTAGCCATGGCTTGGTAAGTTTTTGTAGCTATAGTTTACACTTATCAACAGACTTAGGGGCTATATAACTCAAATTTGAACCAAGGTCAATCAAAATAGACACTAGATGGTTGGAAATCATACCTTCTATTTCCACCACTGAATATTGGTGGTCATCTTGGTTATTATCCAAGGCTGCATAAATTTGTGGCACACTCCTGGCCACATCATTGACAGTGGTAGCTTCCTGGATGCTGTAAATTCTTCGACTATTCTGTTGTCGGTGTGGACAGTCTTTCAGTAGATGTTCTTCTCCACAACCCCAACATTTCAAAGGTTCTCTCTTTGGGTTATCAGCCTTCGCTGGTACAGATCCAGAAGTTTTATTTCCGCTCAAGGAGGGAAAGTTCTACTGGTGTACGCTCTAGGCTGGGAAGCTCGTCCTTGGGTTCTTCTTATAGTTCTTAAATCCTAAGGATTTAATCCCCTTCTTTTGAAATCTCGAACTATTCTTCTGTTTCCATCCTTCGCGAGGTTTTGTTCAATGTCCGAACTGTTCATGAAAATAGGTTGCCTTTCAGATAGTGCCTTCTAGGGTCTTTGGCTCATCAAATTCAATTTTGTTTTGATATTCCTTAGGTAGTTTGTTGATGAAGCGTTGCACCTTTTCCTTTTCTGCTTTTATATAAGGTACATACCTCAACAAATCGAGGAATTTGTTGACATATTATTCTATAGTGAGTTGCCCCAGTTTGAGTTCATAAAACTCTTTAGTCTTCTCGTCGAAATACTTTTCCGAAAAATACTTCTTCCGGAAGTATTTCTCAAATTTCTCCCAAGACAGGTCTTCTTTGCGAACCCCTTTCACATTCTTAAGGTCTTCCCACCAAATGGAAGCCTTTCCGTTCAAGTTGAAGGTGGCCACTCGGGCCTTCAAATTTTCTGAGAAGTCATGGACTCTGAAATACTTCTTTAGTCCAAGTAGCCAAGCCTCTACTTCCTCTCCCTTCTTTATTTCACCGTCGAATGAGGGTGGTATGGCCTTCCTGAATTCTTCGAATTTATGACCCTTGGAAAGCTTTCGCTTCTTCTGTCTTCTTTGGGTACAAGAACTAATTCTGCTGCTAGAAGAGCCCTCCGAACCGCTAGCTTCCTTCCTAGAGGAATCATCTGCCACTTGTCCTTTACCTTTGGGATGGACCTTTTTCAAGGTGCTCCTCTCAGTGTGGCCACTAATATGACCATGTTTTTGTACCTCAGGTTCATGCTTCATTTGTCTTTGTAGGTCGGATAAGCTCTGTAGTAAAATTGCGTTAATTTCTGTTTGTTTTTCTTGTTCTTTCATCATCCTCTCATTGTCAGCCTTGCAACTTTGTAATTCGACCATGAAACTCCTCATAGTCTCGGCTAGATCTGGAGGGGTCCCTTCCGCCCTCCTTTCGTCAGACTCTTCGTCTCTATTTTGGGAGCCCTCCCCCACTTCATGGTGAGTCACCATTCTCTAAGTCTGCAATTTTCCGCGGTTGGTCTTTCACTTTGTGTGCAAAAAAAAAACGTTGGTTGTTAGTCAATATTTATATTTATTATAAACAGTGCATAATTCATATTTCTTTCAGATGCATACACACAATTGGGGTTTTCATTTTGAACTTTGACCTTTTGATTTAGGGGGTTAAGATAGAGGGTTACTCCTGTTAGGAGTTCTTTGAACGGAGCTTCTGCACAACTCGTTCATGAGCCCAAGCAGGCCAAGTGTTGTAACCATGCTCTGATACCACTTTGTAACACACCCACTACGGAATTCAAAACTTTTTAGACTTTTTCATCTTTTCTCTGATGAACAGAATCCTCGAATCCCTATGGGACCTGATACAGACCCTGCTACCCCTTAACCGCACTCATATGATCGGCGGCTATGACCACAGGTCTTATCGGGGAGGTGCTCGTCAGCTTTCGTGATTCCAAAAATCGTGGTGCATGTATTCCCCTTTCTCTCTTGTCTTTCGAAGGGCTAAAATCCAAAATGGATCTAACCACTTAACATGATTAACAACGACCCAGGTTAAGTCTGGGCACTCTACTCTTCGGGATTTCGCATACTGGAACTTCGGGGGATGCGATGACAGGAGGTTTCACATCTGGGTTTCCCGGGATTCGAAACTCCGAAAACGCCAATTCTAAACATGCTTCACTGTTTCGGGGTTTCCTACATCGGGATTTCGGGGTATGCAACAACAGGAGGTCTCGCACCATTTCATATATATATATATATATATATATATATATATATATATATATATATGTCACTCAACCAATATGTGAATCCCGAAATGGAGACTAGCGAAGGACAAGAAAACTTACCGTTAGGTATCCCGGGTGTCGAAATACCGAAGCACCTTACCTCATCCGTGCTATTATTATTTTGGGGTTTCGTATGCCGGGATTTCGGGATATGTGCAGACAGGAGGTCTCGCACTTAGGTTTCCCGAGAGCCGAAACTCTGAAACCGATATTCATTTCTAAGCTCATTTCGGGGTTTCTCCTTTTGGGATTTTGGGTTATAAAACGTCAAGGGGTTCATGCCCTTCGGGACTCTGGAAGCCGAAACACCGGAGTATCAGATTTATGCACACTAGGCCATCTCGAGACTTCACAAGTCGAGATTTTGAGACTTGCGAGTACAAGGGAATACACCCTTGAGTATCCCGATTTCCAAAATACCAAAATATTGTAACATGTCTGTGTATCGTCCTTTTAGGATTACACCCATCGGGATTTCGGGGCTGGCATGTACAAGGGACTTGCCTTTAGGTCCCGGGTGCCGAAATACTGTATCATCTTAACTTTTCCACGCCCCGCCATTTTGGGGTTTCGTATGTCAGGATTTCGTGAGTTGTGAGGACAAGGGTTCTTATCCTCTAGTTCCCCAGGTGCCAAAACGCTGAAACGCTTACCGTCCGCCACGTGTCCTCTACAACTGGATGGTCCATACACTCCCATGAGTCTTGGGATCAACGGTCTCGATTTCTTCGTTACTTGCAAAGGTTAAAAAGGGGTCGAAGCATTATCACCTACGTTCCTTCATTCAATTTTTATGGTCGTAACCGGCCTCAGATCCTCCGAAAGGATCTCATTCGTGCATTTAGCAAGAGGGAGGGTATCCTGGGTACCTAACCACCGAAAGGTCCCAACTCATCCACACGTTGTCATTTCGGGATTTCGCAAGTCGAGATTTTGGGACTTGCGAATGCAAGGGAACTCACCCTTGGGTATCCCGGGTATCGAAATGCCAAAATGTAGGAGTCTACGAGGACCATTCTCCCTCGTGCAAGATTTCAAGACTTAAACTATAACATCCTCCTTTGGGTCCTCAGGAAATTTACACCAGGTTTTGAAGACCAGATTAAAAGGTCTTCTAGAAGGTAAAGGAGTGGTCTCGAAAGGGTGGCTTTGTGGGGAAATCTATCCAAGGCAACGGGTAAGATAAACACAGGAACAAATCTCCTGAGAGCAGACTTGAAAAATCTGTATTAGTTCAATATATATATATATATATATATATATATATATATAAACATAAGTCATACGTGGTCTTTCCAGTAAAAGCATGTAGCCATCCTTTCTGATCAAAACACCATGCAGACAGTCTTATACTAAAACCATTTATAAATGCACAGACTATGAGCATACATGTCAGCATATAAATTTCAATATACAAGACATAAAACACTTATCAGAAAAACATCGGGTTTGATGCAACTGCTGAGACTTTCTGTCTCTGTTATTCAGCGATCGAGAACGAAGGTTACTCTCCTTCTTCTCTGATATCACTCACTCTATATTTTGTTCCAGAGTTCTTCCAATCTTTTTCCTTCGATCCCCCCTTGTGTCCCCCCCTTCCACGCCTTTTACCTACCTTTTATTTTCCGGCGAGGTTGCGTGTGGCACAAATTCCCCCTGCGGTGTTCAGGTCTAAGGCCTCCACAGTTGGACGGTTCACCCCCATCCCTCATTAACTCATGAGGAGCCTCTTCACCTACCATCCTGGCGAGTAATTCATTTCGGGGCCAGCGAGCCGCTCTTGGTTCTTTAGGCCAGTGAAGACCAAATACGGTTTGGTTCGGTGGAAGTTAACGCTACTATTCCAGGTGCCTTCCACCACCTTTTTTCAGCCATCGTGGTCTCTTCAACAGTCCTGCAACACACACACACACACACACACACACACACACACACACACACACACACACACACATATATATTCAAAATGTTAACTTACATTCGTCGACCTTGTATACTAAGGTCCATTCAAAATCACACATTCACATCATTGAGTTTGCCACATTTCTTGGCCAGCATAATTATTTTTACAGGAAAATTACATTTAATTTTGTAATTATATATATATATATATATATATATTTGGGATAATTCAATCAAACTAAAAGAATAGAATATTTATAGATATAGTTGGGAGAATTAGATATAATAGGGTAAATTCAATGAATCTAAAAACTTAGAATATTTAATGATTCAGAATTTTGATTGATATTATTTAAGTGAATTTAGAATTGAGTAAAATCTTTAAGAACATCATACCAAACTCAATTTTTTTAAATATATTTTATTTTCTTTAAAATTTTAACAATATTTTAAAATACATTTATTTTATTTTCTTCAAAACCAATAGTACCCGAGAAAAAAAAAAAAAAAAAATGTCATAGGCAAACTAAACAACCTAATCTTTTTAATAGAAGAAAAAATTTAGCAAATATACAAATTAAAATATGTATTAATTTGGAATTTATCTATATTATTTGGATAAATTAAGAATTGAGTAAAACATACATTATTTTAACATGTATAGATCTGGAAACATGGTTTAAACATTCTACGATATTTTTTTAGTATCTATTACTTGAATTTGATAATATAATTGTTGGTCAAATTACAATTTAACATTGTTTAAATTACTTTTTTTTTTAAGGCATAAATGAATTCAACACCCTTAAAAATTTAAAAACTTTTATCATATAATCTCAAATATATGATAAATTTTTAACTAAATGTTAAACAACACTCATTAAAAAAACATAAAAACAAAAAAACCACTTACTCCAAAACGATCTTCCATTTACTCCAAATTGATCACTAAACTATTGTATGCATATAATCTAATTCCTTCCGTTGCCCCAAATACATGTGTTTGTGGACTTATATAAATATGTAAATTCATAGTTTGACCCAAATACATGTGTTTGTGGATTTATATAAATATGTAAATTCATAGTTTATACATTTATTTAAATGTAAATAAACTTGTTTTCACAAACTTTCATGTAGATTTTTGCCTGTAATTGCTCAAGTCTTCATATTCTTAAGAAAAAAAAAATGTTTCTCCACATTTCACGATACTGCTAAGTTCTAACAATGAATCTGCCATTACTGTCAAGAGTCGATTTTATGTATCCAAAGTAGTCAAACTGTGATGTAAGATCCGGGTGGCAGGAACGAAGCCCGCAAAATTTTATTTTATTCCTCCCAAAACTATCGTATATTATAGTCGATTTAAACTATCCAAAGGCAGGCAAACTGTGATGAGAAATCCTGGTGGCAGAAACGAAGCCTGCAAAATTTTATCCCTCCCAAAACTATGGTATATTATAGTCAGTTTTAACTCTCCAAAGGCAGTCAAACTGTGATGGGAGATCCGGGTGGCAGAAACGAAGCCCGCAAAATTTTGTTCCTCCCAAAACTATCTTATATTATATTGGAGTTCAAGAATAAGAGCATTTAGAATCGAAGAACATGCGTTCTCTATTTCCAATGCCATTAACATCATACCATGATCTATCTCTGTGGCAATGCACGCTTCTTATTTGTTTATTATGATTGCTTTGCTTATAAGGCAAGGCATATTTATGTAAATATGGGTAAGTGGAAGGATTCGAACTCGAAATCTTATCCAACATAACATTTCATATTATAGTATTGGTCAATTGAGCTGTTCTTAAGCTTAATAATGGTGTTATTGTTGTTATTATCATTATTATTATTATTAAAAATTTATTGAAAATTATAAAATTAATAAAAAATATTATTTTATATTAAAAAATTTAATTATTAAGATAAAAAAATTCAAATTTTATTTTATAGAGGAAAAATAGTTTAATTATTAAGATAAAAAATTCTAATTTTTTATTTGACATCGGAAAAATATCTTCCAAGATATTTTATTTTTCTTAGATTCTTACTTTTTTACTCATACCTCTTGGTAAATTAAGAAAAGGGAAATGTTGTTTATGAATCTTCTTTGGTAATGATGCTTTGGTAACTTTAGTGAATTGATATTTTGGTTAAAGATCTTTATTAATGGATGGAAGATTTTGAATTCCATCTCAAGTATGACAACAACTTCATATACATACATAAAATACTAATGGCAACAATTTTATATACATACATAAAATACTAATGACTTGGTTATTTTATGGAACTCCATATATATGAATAAAATAGTAATCATTTAGGTATTTTGTGGAACAAGCCAATTTAGTAATCTTGATACATTGCAACAACTCCAAAGTGCATATATATGAACACAGAATAAAGTAGTAATCATTTAGGTATTTTGTGGAACAAGTCAATTTAGTAGTCTTGATAGATTGCAACAATTCTAGAGTGCATATATATATATGAACAAAGAGTGATTACTTGGATAATATTTAGACCTCAACACACATTAAAAATTTTCTAAATTTTTGGATACCACTTTTATTTTATTCTTTTGAATTTTAACTTTTTTTTTTTTAATTTTTTTCTTTTCACTTTCCCTCCAAAATCACAAATTTTCCTCAATAAATTTTGTTAATTAGAAAAATACACACTTTAAATTATTTAAAAGTGGAAATTGTCCTCTGAAAACATTCACAAAATTAAGTTTTGGTTTTGATCAAACTAAAAAATAAAATTCTAACCCGAAAAAAAAAACGATTTTAATACACTCTAATAATTAAACCCCCGATTGTTGAAGAAGACGGGAAAAACCCTAGCACTTGGCCCATGAGAGCCGCCGACTGAACACCAAAGCACTCGCTGCGGCCACAAAACCCTTCAACTGTTACGCGCACTCGCAGAGGCCTTGATCCGCATCCATGGGCGCTGAGGAGGGGGGGAACCCCCCTCATACAGCAACGTAACGGCTAATGACAGATCTGGGACAAGGGAAAAGAGACCAGCATTCGAGCCGCCACAGCAAATCCGGGAGCAGATACTCACCAAGGAACAGGGCCTTCGATAGGAAATGGACACGGAGGCTAGCACATCTCAAACCAGAGCACCACGCAGCTGGATACCTGGGAAATGCATCCCGCAAATGGAAAAAGCGCCCAGATATCACATAAGCTCAACCAGAGTGGGCGAGCACACACAGTTCATGCAAGAACACGCTCTCATAGGTAAATTCCTAGGACTCTGGCCATCCGAAAGAGATCTGAACAAATGGATTAAACACTAGTGGAATCCCAAAGGAGAATACGAAGTCCAGCTCAGCTCAAAGGGATTCTTCACCATCATACTATACAACCTAGAAGACAAAGATTGCATCTTTGAAAATGGCCCATATTTCTTCAACTCTGCAGGGCTATTCCTAAAGTACTGGACAGAGCACTTCAGCCCGGACAAGGAAGACTTTACAATGGCTCCAGTCTGGATCTGCCTCTACTCCCTCCCGCAGGAGTTCTGGCTGGAGGAGATCCTCATGGGAATAGGAAACACCATCAGTCAATATGTGAAAGCCTCTGAAGCCACAAAGCAACGTAAGTACACCTCATACACTCGCATTTGCGTGTATATGAACATCGCACAAGCCCTACCAGGAGCGGTCATACTGGAACACTAGGATGAAGACTAGTCGCAGACCCTTGACTATGAGCACATCCCATTCAGATGCAGAAAATGTCACGAACACAGCCATTTGTTTCGGGACTACCCCCTAAACCAGCAAGCCCCCAAGACCAGTAGAAAGACGGCTTCACCACGGTCCAGACAAGGAGGAAAAATCCCATCCGGAGACAAACAGCTGATCCCAGACCAAGAATCCAGACCAGGAATGCTTATGACATTCTAAGCCAGTTACCTGAGGAGGAGGAAGTCCAAGATCTGCACGCTGATGCACAGAAAGGCGGTGCCCAGAACTTGGAACCCCCTTCCTCAAACCAGAACAAGGAAATCAACGCAGAAGAGAAAGGGGATACCGACGAAGACACTCCAATGCAAATGGATCCCCAAGACCTGGCGGGCATTGATCTGGAGAAATTGGAGGAAGCCCTAGATCAGAGAGACCTGCAGGGTCTCCCAGAGGAACAACTTAGAAAAGTGCACAAAGTCTTCCTTAACTCCTCAGCAGGATCCACAGCGTGCCTTGGTATTGCTACAGAATCAAGTTCTGGCTCCAAAAAAACACCACGCGAAAATAGGAGAAGAGGAAGGAAATTAGTGCATCAGTTGATTAAAGAAGCTTGACACCTAATGATCAACTCAGGACAGATACAGAAGCTCTCGGAGGGATACCTCCACCCACACCCCACCTCTTAATGATGAATATCATCACTTGGAACATCAGAGGGCTCAACGGACGATCCAAGCAACGGATCCTCAGAGAATGTGTCAAGGAGGAAAGCCCAGACATTCTAATGTTACAGGAAACCAAATGTGCAGGAAAGGAAGCTGAAACCATATTCCAGCGCATATGGAGAGGCTGCAATTATGTCTATGTGGATTCCGTGGGAGCATCGGGAGGACTGGCAATACTGTGGAATCCCATCCACGTGACCCTCAGTGGACCCTTCTCCACAGCAGGTACCTTGTCAGCTCATTTTGAAATCATAGGCTCGAATCAGGAGGGGACCATTACCAACGTCTACGGCCCACAAGGGCAATAGGAGAAAAGCAAATTCTTGGAGAAGCTAACCAAATTCAGAGCGCTGGTGAACATGCCTAACTGGATCCTAGGAGGTGATTTCAATATGATTATGTCACTGGAGGAGAAAACAGGCAGAAGCAAATGACTAGAGAAAGACAGTGGTAAGTTCAAAATCCTCCCTGAACAATTAAAACTTGTAGACATAGAGACCAACAACGGTATTTTCACCTGGTCCAACCGCAGATTCGGTAGTCAACATGTAGCATGCAAACTCGATCGCTTTCTAGTAACAGAATATTTGCTGGAGAGAGACCTTTTTATAGAAAGTTTCATCCTTCCCCAAACGGGTTCCGACCACTAGCCAATTGCCCTCCAAGTAGCCATAGAGGCAACACCGAAATTCAAACCCTTCAGATTTGAAAAATTCTGGCTCACTCACCCAGATTTCCAACAGTTGGCACAAACATGGCGGAATCAAGGTGAAATCGAGCAGGGTACAAAGATGTACAAATTCTAGCAAAGGCTCAAAAGCTTCAAGCAAAGGCTCAAACACTGGAACAAAAACACCTTCGGAAACATCTTCCAAGGCATCAGAGAGGCAGAGCATAGACTGGCCGAGATACAAAAAATCTTTATATCAGGAGCTCGCACTGCTGAACTTATGCAGGAAGAAGAGCAGCTACAGATCCAATTGGAGCAATGAAGGAAGCAAGAGGAGATCCTCTGGAGACAGAAATCTAGGATACAATGGATCAAGGAAGGGGAAAAGAACACCAAATTCTTCCATAGAACAATGATACACAGGAGACACATCAACAGAATAGCTCACCTGGAAAATGATCAAGGCCAGCTGATAAAACAACACACACGCATTGAAGAAGAGCTCAACCATTACTACCAAACCCTCCTCACAAAAAGTACAGCAGACAGAAGTGAAGCAATCACCCGAGTCACTAGCCACATTCCCAAGCTAGTCACACCAGAACAGAATGCTGCTCTTAAGAGGCCAATATCCAAAGAAGAGGTAGACCAGGCAGTAAAAGATATGCCTCCCGGAAAAGCCCCAGGCCCCGACGGTTTCACCACAGATTTTTTTCATCACTGTTGGGACATCATAGGCAACGATGTTTGGGAAGTCGTCGAGGAATCCATATCGTTGGGGCAAGTTCTCCAAGCCTTCAACGCCACTTTCCTTACTCTCATCCCAAAGGAAGAAAGAGTCACCAACCCCAAACAGTTCAGGCCCATCGCTCTATGTAATGTCATCTACAAGATCATCACCAAGGTGATTGCGAATAGACTCAAGCCAATTCTGCCATTTGTCATCTCCAAGGAGCAAGTGGGATATGTCAAAGACAGACAGATCATGGATAGCGTCATACTGGCAAATGAGGTGGTCAGCTCTCTCAAATCAACAAAAACCCCAGGTATGTTAATCAAACTTGATCTCTCAAAAGCTTTTGATAAAGCCAGTTGGTAGTACCTCAGAGCTATCCTCAATTCGTTTGGCTTTGATCATGATTAGGTAAACTAGATTTTGAACCTCACCTCTTCGGCTTTTTTCTCAATCCTTGTCAATGGAGTCCCCTCGCGCCCCTTCTCAGATTCTAGAGGCATTAGGCAAGGGGATCCTCTCTCACCCTTTCTTTTTGTTCTAATGGCGGAAGGCCTAGGATGCTACATCAAGTCAGTTGTACTGGAAAGCGCTCTCAAAGGCCTACCCCTGCACAATATCAGGCTTGCCCCTTCACATAGCCAATTCGTCGATGACACCCTACTCATGAACTCTCCTACGACACGTGAAGCAATCAAACTCAATTCCATCCTCTCTGACTTCATTGAAGCCTCGGGCATGGCGTTGAACCTTGAAAAATCCAAGCTCTTCTTCTTCAACACCCTGATGG
Organism: Picea engelmannii; assembly: GCA_009831015.1. NCBI lineage: Eukaryota > Viridiplantae > Streptophyta > Pinopsida > Pinales > Pinaceae > Picea > Picea engelmannii. The sequence goes on from ML796428.1 coordinate 391,822, forward strand.
AAGTTCAGATACACATCTCCAAAATCCTGGGCATCCCTAGGAGCTCCCTTCCATCCAACTACCTGGGAATTCCGCTCACTGGAGCGCCAGCCAAGTCCATCTCCTGGGACAGCCTCCTCATCTCTGTTTCCAATAGATTGGCCAACTGGACCTTTAGACCCTTAAACATTGCAGCTAGACTAGTGCTGTTGAAGTCAGTTCTTCAAACCCTACCCACTTACCTCTTCACCGCCTTAGCTGCTCCCAAGCACATCATCAGAGCGATCAGAAACATTCAAAGAAACTTCCTCTGGCAGGGTCTATAGCCCAACAAGAAATGGGCCCTGGTGAGCTGGGATAAGGTCTGCTTGCCAAAAAGCAGGGGAGGCCTTGGTCTACAGGATCCAGGAAAGCTCAACCAAATAATGGGGGCCAAGATCTGGTGGAGGTGGATGAAAACGCCAGATGCGCTATGGGCACAACTCTGGAAGAATAAGTATGCTCCCTCTATGCAGCTGGATCAGCTAATCAGACACAATGTCAAAATCCAGGGCTTAAACATCTGGAACACCGCTTGGCAGAACAAAGACATAATACAACAACATGCCTTTTGGGAAATACGCAATGGAGATAGTGCAAAGTTTTGGCAGGACTCGTGGAAACAACTCAAACCTCTGAAGGACCTACTAGAGCTCACACCCCTTCATCTGGCTCTCAATCCATCCCCTTCACTAGAGGTAAAAGACCTTTGGAAACCCACCGATGCAGAGAAGACTTGGCGTCAATGGAAGGCTTCCAACCATGAGCTAGGAACCCCACCTGACCTAAATCTGTCTGCCTAGATCCAAGAGACTAGATGCAGGAAAATACCAAGAAAGGAGGGACCCGACATTCTCAGATGGGGACATCAAGCCACAGGAAACTTCTCGGTCAAAGAAGCCTATCGCATACACGACAACCAATGCAATCAGGAGATGGACACCATCTGGGGTAAGATTTGGAGAAGCGCACTCTGGCCTAAGGTCTCTACCTTCCTCTGGCTAATAATCCATAATAGAATTCTTACTTGGGATAACCTCAGGAAGAGGGGATTCATTGGGCCATCCATGTGCGTTCTCTGTCAATCCCACGAAGAAACCAAGGAGCATCTTTTCAAC
>ML796428.1:404102-417818 GCA_009831015.1 Picea engelmannii
CTGTGTTCAAGCACCCACTTGAACCTCTGAGGACACCAATCCTCCCTAGCACCTCCCAACCACCCTGGTTTATGAATATGAATTACTAAAACTTATTACAGTGATATAGTGTTCAACAACAGCTTACCAGTCTCATCATTGTTCTGCAAGATTTCGTTGCTCTGTCTTCCTCACTGTCTTCCTGCGTGCATACATTTCCCTTTTTATTCAACTACCTTTAGTGATCTCTGTCCGCCATTCCCATACAATGCACCTTTTGTCTTCTATGCATATCAACTACTACACCCCACTTGCTTCTGTTTGCATACATCACCGTGTGCTTCATTTGTATCTCATGGTTCTGCATGCTCTACATGTCGAGTGCTCTGCCTGTTCATCATGGAAACTCTTTAGCTTCTCTGTTTGTTCATGCCATCTGTACATCATCACTAGGTGTCATAATCAAATTCCTTTTCCTCACCATCAATTGAGATTCTTTATCTTCTGTTACAGTCTAACTCAACTATTCTGTTGCAGTTACAGGCTCCAACGCTCATCCAGCTGTCAATCGCCTCCACGAATAGTATTTTGTCCTACTGGAAGATCCCTTGAGACTCTTCACCTTCTCTGTCAATCATGCTGAAGTGTCTTCGAGTCCTCTAGCAGAAACCATTAGTGGTTTCAAGTAGTTACACTGTGAGGAGCAATATTATCCCTCCGATCGTGCCCAAATTCACCTGCATGGTTGGATTGGCTCCATGGGATCTTGCATTCATTTCGGCATTCCAGTATTCAGCATTTTGGGATCACTGTGGTGAATGATTTTAGTTCTCTCCATTTCTTGACCCCCAAAACTTCGAAAGAAAAAGAAGCTTAACTCCTTCCCCCATCTTTTGTCGATGTGACCAAGGGCTATGACCTCTTGCTGAGCCTAACCGTGTTTCGCATTTCGGCTTTTTGGAATTTTTCCCTTTCAAGTCATCATGACTCCAACATTACAAAATCCATGATCACAAAATCTCCGATGTGATCGGACAGTTCACATAACCCACTGATATGGACGGTTAACGAGATTTCTGTGTTTTTCCCTTCGAGTTTTCGAGACTCACAATGATCCCTTTTGGCATTTCGGAGTTTGAGACATTGTGATGGTGGAATTTTTTCTTGCTATGTAGAACCCTAAAATAGAAAGTTTCGATGTGATGTAAACTTGCTGACGTCACATGTGGATTGAGACGTGTCAAATAGCTGCCACATGTCACTCTGATTCGTGACTTACATGTGCCTGAAATGTTGAATTAGCTTGACACTTGTCATTGCTTGATTGTGCCATGTGTCCTTAGCTAACGTGGATTGCTGACGTGTCTGTTTTGGGATTTCGCATTTCGGCACTTCAAGACTCCTTATGATGAGAGTATATGACTTCTCCATCTCCTAGTATGATGCAGGAGCATCACTCCATACAGCCAGCCAGCCAGCCAGCCATGTCAGCGCGCATGCATTCATATGCAAAAAGGGAGGCGCAGCCTCATTTGAATTTGTTATGAATGTAATTTAATGTGCTTAGGTTGTTGAGCCAGGAAAGTCATGCCTTTGAGAAGTCATTAGGTAGGATCGGCTTTAATGTTAGATCGGCTGAGATCTAGTTCTGGATAGCAGACTAGACAGCCATTGATTGTAATTGAATAGGGTAGGTGAGTCCTGGAGGGAGCGCTCAATGAGCCCCTCAGGTAAAAGATATTTTCAGATCTCATTTTGAGTTAGTTGAGTTGTAGAGCCAGGGAGAGATCAAGAACACCATTTGTAAAATATAGGCATTTTCCATTTTAAGAGAATATAGAAGCAGTTTTCCTGCACATGTTATGTCTTATATGCATGTCTGTGGGTGTTCATTATATGTTGTATGTGTGTGTTGTTATCATGCCATTGCAGGGAGTTTGTTTGATTTTAGGCTTGAGAGGCCTTTGAGGTTTCATTCCGTGAGGGCATGACAGAGTGTTGAGACTCTGAATACCAGTGCACAGGAGGATGCACTTCTGAACTCAGAGGAGTCAGACGAAGACGTGCTGAGGCACAGGAATGGAATCAACAACTCAGGAGGAAGACCTGTGAGGTTGCTGAATACCTCAGGAGGTAAGGCTGTGTAGCTGAGACACCATCGCAGATAGAACTTGTTGTAAGTTCTATAGGATCTCTGCCAAGTGGGCATTGAGCATACGCATGGGTTCCGTTGGAGAAGGATCCATTGTGAGTTTAGAAAGACCAGAATCGCTGAGGATTCTGAGAGCTCTGCCAGAAGGGCATCGAGCGGGTACATAGGTTGCCCGGAAGAAACCCATGACTGCTGAGTGTTCTGAGGAAAGGGACTCCACCAGGAGGGCATTGAGTAAGTGTGCAGGCGACACAGGAGGAGAGAACTCTTGGAGTTCTGAAGCAGAAAGTAGAGTCCACTCAGGGACCTGTATTTGGTTGCTGAATACCCAGAAAGACTCAGCAAGGAGGTTGCTTGAGCAGGAAGCCAGGAAGGCATCGATATTCTCCATCTGAGGGAGAAGAAGGAAAGGAAACCCTTAGGGGCCTGAGTGATTGTATAAGCTCAGGAGGAACAACACCGTGTGTACACACAAAGACTCTACAGGAGTACAGGAGTCAAAGAATCATGTGAGGATTCAAAGGGCAGAAGCTCAGGAAGGTTAGCATTTTCTTACGTGCATCAGACAAGACTTCAAGTCGAGGAGTTTGCAGGACAGAACAAGCAAAGTTTGAAACCTTTGGAGAATTTGAAATTCTTCTAAGAGAAGAGAAGAAAGTGCGGAAGCTCAGGGGAGCACAAGAGCCGTCGGATCAGGTGGATAAAATAGAACTGGACCGTTGGATTTCCATGTCCACGAGGAGCTCAGAAGGAGCCCATAGAAAGAGGAGGAATGACAATCGTCGGATCTCGTGAGAGAAATCCCGTCATCCGTTGGATCGGGAGAAGTAGCGCAGGATTTACCCTCAGGAGGAGGAGCACACAGAAGAGTAGATCTGAACCGTCAGATCAGAAGGGGAAATCCTGTCAGCCGTTGGATTGGCAGAAGCTACACGAGGGATAGCAGTCGGGATCTTGGCCATCGGGAAATCGGAGTTCTCAAGGTCATGAGAACCGGGGTCTCAAAAGTCTCAAAATCCTGAGAGCAAATCAGAGCCGTCCATTTGAGGAGGGGCACGTGTCACACGATCATCCATTTCGGAGATCCGAGGCACCAGGCATCGGTACTTACAGGTCTTGAATCGGTGACGTAATATGGACCATCTGTTCGGTGGACAGGTCACAGGAATCCATCGAAGGATCAGGATATCGGCATTCAGAGAATCGGAGTTCTCAAGGTCGAGGGAAACAGGACATCGGAAGTCCCGAAATCCCAACGTAATTGAGATCGTCCATCTAGGAGGACGTGTGGCAGCCATCAACGCACAGGGGAAAAGCCGCAATAGGGACCAGCGTGGAGGCTAGCTGTCAGAGATCTAGAGTGCATCGGGGATTCCATGGTGGTGAAAACCTTGCATTGCAAACTAGCGAACCCCGAAACCCCAATGGGACGCTATTTGACTGAGGTCATATCGGAGGTGGTCGTATGGACCATGATATAGCAGGGGAGGGCTAGAGCACAAGGGCGCATCAGGTTTTGATGTTTGAAATCCCGACAGAAGAAACGATAAGACTGCGGTCTTATGGACCAAAGGGCATATCCAGAGGTGCTAAGGCCAGGATAAAGAGCTGATCGCGAATCGGGGATTCGAGAGGACAGTGACTCTCGATAGCGAGAACCGCGAAACCCTAAACCCCGATACAGAGTCGGGGATAACCATGGTCAAGTCCTGAAGGCCGTGAGGGGGAGCATAAGGACCTGTGGATTGGGTCAAATTTTAGAAAATGACTCCAGCAGGAGGAATCTAAGGAGCCAATTTTGGCTCGAAGCAGGGAATTGAACGATCCTGGAAGCAGGTGAGTTGGAGGTGTATGGTCACACGCCTCGCCTGCATCAAGTGGTATCAGAGCGGGATTTCATCTGTATATTGCAGGTGAAGGAAAACAGAGTTGTTGAGGACTCTGTAAGGACTTGCTTGCAGGTAGGCAGCAGTCCATAGACAGTCAGCAGGACTGTGAGAAGATGAAGCTGAGCACTCAGGATTGCAGGAGTGACAGCAGTAGGTTCGCCAGGGAGGCAGACAAAGACTGCACCATGGTTACTGAAGACCATAGGCATGCTGGGAGAAAGAAGAGCAAGGCAGAAAAGCTTGCCGAATGGGATGAAGAAGAGACTAGAAAGCTCTATGAATTAAAAGCAGACATAGAGAAGATGGAACTGCGGATGCGGCAGGATAAAAGGAGGAGACAAATGCACGAATTGCCCATGAAGAAGGAAAAAGAAAAATGGCCAGTCAAAGAGTTGATGGTCAGAAGACAGCGCAGGTTGTTGAGAAAATGGTTGAGGTATGCTGAAAACCTCAAGGCCACAGAAGAAAAGATAATTGATTACTGTTGGCCAGAGACTAGAAAAGGTCTTGATGATGATGATGAAGAATTTGAATTGGGGTCGGCTGAGGATCTCAAGCACTGCCAGGTGGGCAGAGAAGAAGAAATTCCAAATTGCCAAGAGGGCAACAGATTGAGATCAGTTGAGGATCTCACAAACTGTCAAGAGGACAGTGAGGGAATTTTAGGTTTCCAGGAGGGCAATAGTAAGGAATCAGATGATGATCTCAAAGACTGCCAGGAGGGCAGTAGAAGGTTTCCAATTTTCCAAGTGGGTGAGGAAACAGAAATGGGATTGACTGAAGATCTCGTGGACTGTCATGAGTATGGTCAAGAAATTTTACATTTCCAGTTGGGCAATGATTAGAGATCGCTGCGGCATCTCAAAGACTGCCAGGAGGGCAGCGAAAGCATGTCAGACTGCCAAGTGGGCAGCGGAAGCGTATTGAACTACCAGGTGGGCAGAGATGAAAATTTGGGGCCATCTGAAGGTCTCATAAAGAGTTCAATTCAGCAAGGAGTGCTGATGAAGATGGGATCGGTTGATCTCATCGTCTGCCAGGAAAGCAGCGGAAGCATATTATATTGTCAGGAGGGCAGAGATGAGCAAATGAGACCATCTGAGGGTCTCATGAACTCAGAAGCGAGTTGGATTCATCCAGGGGAGCTGATGGAGCAGATGAGCTCGAGATTTGATTGTGATCAGCGTGTACAGCTGACACCAGAAGAAGATCATAGGAGCCGAATGATGATTGGGGGAATTCCAATATTCCTGTCATCTGCCCAGGAGAAGGTAGAAAATTGTGTTGCAAATGGTGCAGCAGTAGAACAGTCATAGCTGGAGATGACTGTCAAAAGGAAATTGGAGCAGACTTTGAAATCTGCCCAAGCAGAAATGAAAGAAGACACTGAGCATTCTGAGGAATGGCTCAAAGCCTTCAGCATTGAAGCTGAAGAGACTGCAACATGGGAGTTTGCAGCAGGAGCAGAAGAAGAAAACGAGCATTTTGAGGAGTGGCTCGATATTTTCAGCCGAGAAACTGAGAACACTACAACACGAAAGCTTGCAGCAGCAGATGAAGAACACATGAACAACATATGTTTTGCTGATCTGTGGGATCAATTTGAAGCCCTGGAAGAAAGGGTGAGAGTGCAGGGCATGCAAATCGAACAAGAAAAGTTGGAGACTGATGAAGAAGAAGGCATGGGAGATCATGATGATCTCCCCAATGATAAAAAATTTTTGCAGCTGAGGAGACTGCATGAGCAAGACTAGCCATTGGAGCAGCTGGATGAGGTGATCATGGATATCATGGAGCTGATGGTGAAGTTAGTAGATACTGCTAGCAGAGAGCAGCTGAGCAGAAGGAAAGAAGCAGCAGCAGCAGCAGCGCAGCGGAAGTAGCAGCAGCAGCAGAACGGAGCAAATGAACAGCTCCAAATATTTGTTTGGGATACTGAATGATTTCCAACAGCTCAGAGGAGAAGCTCATGAGAAGGAGCTCATGAATTTTGCAGCTGTGGAGTATGATGCAGGAGCATCGCTCCATACAACCAGCCAGCCAGCCAGCCACGTCAGTGCGCATGCATTCATATGCAAAAAGGGAGGCGCAACCTCATTTGAATTTGTTATGAATGTAATTTAATGTGATTAGGCTGTTGAGCCAGGAAAGTCATGCCTTTGAGCAGGCATTAGGTAGGATCGACTTTAATGCTAGATCGGCTGAGATCTAGTTCTGGATAGTAGACTAGACAGCCATTGATTGTAATTGAATAGGGTAAGTGAGTCCTGGAGGGAGCGCTCAATGAACCCCTCAGGTAAAAGAGATTTTCAGATCTCATTTTGAGTTAGTTGAGTTGTAGAGCCAGGGAGAGCTCGAGAACAACAGTTGTAAAATATAGGCATTTTCCATTTGAAGAGAATACAGAAGCAGTTTTCCTGCACATGTTCTGTCTTGTATGCATGTCTGTGGGTGTTCATTATATGTTGTATGTGTGTGTTGTTATCATGCCATTGCAGGGAGTTTGTTTTATTTTAGGTTTGAGAGGTCTTTGAGGTTTCATGCCGTGAGGGCGTGACAGAGTGTTGAGACTCTAAATACCAGTGCATAGGAGGATGCACTTCTGAACTCAGAGGAGTCAGAGGAAGACGTACTGAGGCACAGGAATGGAATCAACAACTCAGGAGGAAGACCTGTGAGGTTGTTGAACACCTCAGGAGGTAAGGCTGTGTAGCTGAGACACCGTCGCAGACAGAACTTGTTGTAAGTTCTATAGGAGCTCTGCCAAGTGGGCATTGAGCATACGCACGGGTTCTGTTGGAGAAGGACCCATTGTGAGTTTAGAAAGACCAGAATCGCTGAGGATTCTGAGAGCTCTGCCAAAAGGGCATCGAGAAGGTACATAGGTTTCCCGAATGAAACCTAGGACTACTGAGTGTTCTGAGGAAAGGGACTCCGCCAGGAGGGCATTGAGTAAGTGTGCAGGCAGCACAGGAGAAGAGAACTCTTGGATTTCTTAAGCAGAAAGCAGAGTCCACTGAGGGACCTGTATTTGGTTGTTGAATACCCAGAAAGACTCAGCAAGGAGGTTGCTTGAGCAGGAAGCCAGGAAGGCGTTGATATTCTCCATCTGAGGGAGAAGAAGGACATGAAACCCTTAGGGGCCTGAGTGATTGTATAAGCTCAAGAGGAACAACACTGTGTGTAAACGCGAAGACTCTACAGGAGTACAGGAGTCAAAGAATCCTATGAGGATTCAAAGGGCAAAAGCTCAGGAAGGTTAGTGTTTTCTTACGTGCATCAGACAAGACTTCAAGTCGAGGAGTTTGCAAGACAGAACAAGCAAAGGTTGAAACCTTTGGAGAATTTGAAATTCTTCTAAGAGAAGAGAAGAAAGTGTGGAAGCTCAGGGGAGAACAGGAGCCATTGGATCAGGCAGATAAAATAGATCTGGACCATTGGATTTCCACGTCCAGGAGGAGCTCAGAAGGAGCCCATAGAAAGAGGAGGACTGACAGCCATCAGATCTCGTGAGAGAAATCCCATCATCCGTTGGATCGGGAGAAGTAGCGCACGGTTTAGCCTCAGGAGGAGGAGCACACAGAAGAGCATATCTGAACCGTCAGATCAGAAGGGAAAATCCCGTCAGTCGTTGGATTGGTAGAAGCTGCACGAGGGATAGCAGTCGGGATCTTGGCCATAGGGAAATCAGAGTTCTCGAGGTCATGAGAACCGGGGTCTCGAAAGTCTCGAAATCCCGAGAGAAAATCTGAGCCATCCGTTTGAGGAGGGGCACGTGTCACATGATTGTCTGTTTCGGAGATCCGAGGCACCAGGCATCGGTACTTGTAGGTCTCGAATCGGTGACGTAATCTGGACCGTCCGTTCGGTGGACAAGTGGCAGGAATCCATCTAAGGATCGGGATATCAGCATTCGAAGAATCGGAGTTCTCAAGGTCGATGGAAACAGGACATCAGAAGTCCCAAAATCCCGACATAATCGGGATCGTCCATCTAGGAGGACGCGTGGCAGCCATCAGCGCACAGGGGAAAAGCCGCAATAGGGACCAGCATTGAGGATAGGTGTCAGTTACCTGGGAGGAGTCGGAAATCGGGATATCGGAGATCCCGAGTACATAGGTTTCGTGCATTGTAGAATCGCGAAACGCGATTTCCCGATAAGGCGTGTGGGCCACAGCAGGAGGTTAGTGGAGGCCAGCTGTCAGAGATCTGGAGCGCATCGGGGATCGACATATCGGGGATTCCGTGGTGGTGAAAACCTTGCATTGCAAACTAGCGAACCCCGAAACCTCGATGGGACGCTATTTGACTTAGGTCATATCGGAGGTGGTCGTATGGACCATGATATAGCCGGGGAGGGCTAGAGCACAAGGGCGCATCGGGTTTTGATGTTTGAAAGCCCGACAGAAGAAAAGATAAGATTGCGGTCTTATGGAAGAAGGTCGCATGGACCAAAGGGCATAGCTAGAGGGGCTAAGTCCAGGATAAAGAGTTGATCGCGAATCGGGGATTCGAGAGGACAGTGACTCTCGACAGCGAGAACCGCGAAACCCCGAACCCCAATACAGAGTCGGGGATAACCATGGTCAAGTGCTGAAGGCCGTGAGGGGGAGCGTAAGGACCTGTGGATTGGGTCAAATTTTAGAAAAGGACTCCAGCAGGAGGAATCTAAGGAGCCAATTTCGGCTCGAAGCAGGGAATTGAATGATCCTGGAAGCAGGTGAGTTGGAGGTGTATGGTCACACACCTCGCCTGCATCACAGTATCCAAAATCCAGATATGATGTGCCTGCTTTTGGAATTTTGATGTTTCTCTTTTCGACACTTCGGGATTCCTGATGACAAGAGTCTGTGACATCTCTATCTCCTGGTATTCGAAACTTCGAGCGATGTGCCTATTTCGTGATTTCAGGGTTTCAGATTTCGTAACTTCGGGACTCCTGTGTTGGAGAGTCTCAATTCTTGACTTCTCCATCTCCCGGTATCCGAAACTCCGGTAGCCGAAACTTCGAGCGATGTGCATATTTTGCGATTTCGAGGTTTCGGATTTCATGACTTCGGGACTCCTATGTTGGAGAGTCTCAACTCTTGACTTCTCCATCTCCTGGTACTCGAAATCCCGATATGATGTGTCTGCTTCTAGAATTTTGGGGTTTCGCATTTTGCGACTTTGCGAGTTGAAAGGTTGGAGCATTTCATTTCTTTGACTTTCTAGTCAGCGAAAGCATGATCTTTCACTATGTCTTCTTCTTGGATCGACGGTCCAGATTTTTCCTTGATCCAATGATTAAGGTTATATTGTGATTTCACATTTCGCGACTTCGAGACTCCTGTAGTGGGAGTTCTTGACATATCCAACTCCCGGAATCCTAAATCCCGGTAGTCGAAACTCCAAAATGGAGTTTGACCAACACTTCGATCTTGCCATTAGATCAACATTGTGCTATTGGTCTTCCTTGCCTGCTTGTTTGCCATCAAATGAACAAGCACACCTTTGCACTGTGTTCGACTCTGCGCTAATTCCTCCTGATCTTACTTTGTTCCTATTTTTCCATCGATGCATACTCTGATCTTGCCATCAATGAAAAGAATACTCTGCCTGTAAAACATGCCAACAATATCCCCCTTTGGCATTGATGGCAACCCTGAGCGTCTTTGCTAATCCGTTTGGACCTCCAACCGTAGCATCTGGCCCAGACCACTCCTTTTCTCCCCCTTTGACACCAATGTCAAAGAAAACATGCTCCCCCTGAGCTGTTGCAGTAATTTTAGGAGGAATTAGATATTCAAACAATACAAAACTCCCCCTAACAAGATGGACTCTCTTAGGTGTGAGATGAAATGACACCCAACTTCTATCGGAGATGTTCAAAAGGTGTCTTAGCTAGGGGTTTAGTAAAGATGTCTGCAATTTGATCTGTGGTTGGAATGTACTAGACCTGAACAACCTGATTAGTGACCTGCTCTCTCAGAAAATGGCATTTTATGGGAATATGCTTAGTCTTGGAGTGGAATACAGGATTCTTAGACACACTAATAGCACTAGTGTTATCACAATGAATTGGGATTGGTGCCGCATATTTTACCTCCAAGTCTGCAAGTGTGATTGTAGTGTCCCCAAGGCCAAGCCCCGATGTAAACCATGATCTGAAAGAGATTGTAAATATGTGTTATAGGCTAGTGAGCCAAGTTTTCTATAAGCAGGTAGGCTTATGTATTTGATTAGGCCAAAGAGCCTAAGGGTAGTAGGCCACGGGCCTGGATTTTGTATCTGTATGTATGCAGCACTTCAATAAAATATAAAAACTGCCAGGTGCAGACCGACCACGATGAAAGAGTGATGGGGGACTGAGCGTCCACAGAGTGGGCAAGGGATTAAGGGGCTGGGTGTTGAACCTAGGGGCTAAGCCTAGGGGACTAAGGCCTGGAATAATATTTTAATATTATTTCCAAAAAGAGATCCATGTGCATATTATTTTACCCTAAGTTCTTTGGAAGGACGAGTGACTTCCAAATGTGAAGGAACGAGCTTCATGGGTGACAAGTGTCAACCCATGTGCATGCAGTTAAAACTGTCAAAGCAAGCCGTGTTGGGGGTTTCGCTCCCATTTTTCGACAACTGCTGCGTAGGTTCCTATTCGATTCGACCGGACTGTCTAAGTGTGAATGGGTGGAACCTTTGCGGAGATACCCTCGTGCATCTTCTGAAACGTACACCCCTTGAACCGGAAGCCTGTGTAGACTTTGGGAAAAAGTTTGTGTTTGTTCCGGAAAGCTGTTTCATCCTCCGAACCAGAAAAAGGCCTGTGTCATTCTGAGATAGCCGTACATTCTGTTCTGAACCATCAAGCCTGTGAGTGGAAATATCTATACACCTTGTGAAATCCCGAAACCAAAACCGTGAGTCTATTTCGTGATTGCTGAGCCTGTTTGGGAAGCCTGTGTCTGTTTCCCAGTTGGATGTTGTGGCCACACAGTGCTGGACTGCGCATGGCTTAATAGCCAGTGTGAACTCATGCTTATCCTGTGTGTAACCTCTCTCCAGGTGAGAGAGGTGATTGTGGTTGAAGAGGCAGGTTGTCAGGCCTGCGAGCAACTCTTTCCAGGTGAAAGAGTTTGCTAGGAAGTGTTTTCTTCCAGAGAGTGTCCAGCACCAGCTATGGGCTCTGAGACTTCCTGATCCGGCCTATTGCCGAGACCCAGAAGGGGAGGTTAGCACCGATGGACTGTGCGTGTGAAGGTGTATACCCCTGGGCGGAACAGGCATGTGGGGAATGAGGGTCTAGTAGTAGTGGGCGTAAGATGGCATCTTTGGGAAGAATCCTTCTAGATATTTTTGTGATGTCTTCCCTGTAATCTCAGCCTAGCCTAGGACTCCTTTCCTTGGGGTGGAGCTCGGTCCCAGCTCGGGGGTGACCCACTGTGAGCTGATGAACAGTGTGGTCTAAGGCTGGGAGGTTCATGGAAGGCCTGCACTCGGTTGGTGTTTTCTATAGCTGTTAAAAGATAAGTATTTGAATTATGCTTTGATCATGTTATGCGCGACTGGCTGCTTATGTATCATGTTTCCACTGTGTAAATGAATTATTGTTGAATGCTATGGAATGTGTGATTATAGCAGTAATGAGATACGTTTATGCGGAGAATTAAATGTGTTTAATTGTGTTAAATCCATGTGGTTATAATTCTTGTATGAGTTATGTAAACATTCATGTATAGAATGGTAACTGTGAGGTTGTAAACCTCGGTAGGCAAAAAGGTTCACTACAAATTTGTATCAGAGCCAGGTTTCGACACTGAGCCTAGATGGGCCAGTGGAGCGGTCTTTGGACCGAAAATGTGAAGAGAAATTGGGCCTGGAATGGCCAATTTTGGATGTTGGTTGTTCCAGTGTGTCAAGTAGTTGCTTGACCGCGTTACAAGCTCAGGAGGTTTAGCGGTGCGGTGAAAACTGTAGCTGGTATGGTCTATGACCACAGGGAGAGAGGTCTCTACACCAATGGTGTTAGAACCGTCGGATCTGTTCGGGAGGGAAGGCGAACCCTTGTAACCGTAAGATCTGGAGAACGTGCACAAGGTTTAAAGCCTTTGGATACTGCACAGGAGTTCAAACTCGGGAGGATCGTGAGTCGTAAGATCCCTGTGGGATTACCCATCAACCGTCCAAGTTGACAGAAGTTGCGCAGGACTTAAAGTCCTCATGGGTAGAGGAGAAGTCCCGAAGAGGCGTCTAGATATTAGAAGTCAAGAGAATCGAGACCTTGTGATTCTCGAAATCCCGAGGAGGGATCATAGCCGTGAATCTTGGGTGGACACGTGTCAGGAGATTCCGCAGAGTCGAAAATCAGAAAATCAGAGTTCTCGAACACAAAGAGATCTCGTCACACGGAATCGCGATCCGCGATTTCGCGACAAATCTGGACCGTTCATTTAGTGGACACGTGGCAGAGATCTGCACCATCGGGGAAAGTCCTGAAAAGGAGTAAGTCCATCGGTGTTTGAAGTTCATCGGGAAATCGGGCACCCCGGTGACAAGTGATTCATACACTTTGAAACTCCGAACCCTGAAACCCCGACAAGAGCTTTGAGTACGGTCACGGGGTAGAGGTCACATGGACCTGACTTAACCGCAAAGGGTTAAAGCCAAAAAGGCGCGTCGGCATATCGGGAATCGGGACATCGGAGATCCCGGAAGCAAAGGTTTCGTGCATTGGAAAATCGTGATACGCGATTTCCCAATAAGGCCTAGGAGCGTGGGGCCACACCGACTGTCGGGAGGACAGGTGGCAGATTTTTAGCGACAGGCAAAAGGACTGTTGATAAGTCAACGACTAGGACCCATCGGGGATCCCGTGAGAGTAGGAGCATAACATTGAAATAGCCGAAACCTGACGGGGTAGGGTGGAGGTCATATAGTATGGTCATGTGGACCAGAGACTGAGCCAGGAGAGCTAGCCAATGCAAAAGCATATCGGGAATCGGAGGATCGGAGTTTGTGAATGCATGTGCATCGCGACATCACAAATTCTGAAACCCCGATAACAGGATTGATCAAGGTCATGGGCAGTGGTCATATGGTGAGGCTATAGCCCGGAGGGCTAGCAGGGACGAAGTCCATCGAAAATTGAGAAATCGGGGATTCCACTGTCAAGCGTTTTTGCACATTCAGATTTGCAAAACCCCGAACCCCGATAAGGGAAAAGGTCGGGGTCACAAGTCAGCGGTCACATTAGCCAGGGTTTAGCTTAAAGGGCTAAGGCATGTCGGAGATCGAGAAATCGAGAGGACAATAAACCTTGACATCAGAAATTACGAAACTCCGAAACTTGAAGTCCCGAAATAACTAAACTTGAATTTTCGGACACCCGAAAAACACAGAGCCAGATAGAACTCAGGAAACTTTGTGAAGTAGAGATGTCTTTCGTTCTTGTTCGTATTGATTATGAATGTTGTGGATTTTTCATAAAGTTAATGGTCTGACAAATTTCGAATTCAATTGCACAGTGCATGTGCAGAGTTCAATGAAGGCCAAAACTCCAGAGAATCAACGCCAAGTATGGAGTGGGGAAGAATGCAAATTATCCCTGAAATGGTAGACGAACAAGAAGGAAAGGATGTTAACCTGGGAGTCGAAGGATCAAAATCTAATGGGCATGGAAAAGAGATGGATAAGGAAGGACATATGATGAAAATCATT
>ML796428.1:487864-499918 GCA_009831015.1 Picea engelmannii
AGATATGGCTGGAAGAATGAGAACTCTGACTAATATATTTATGAATCAGTCACACACACAGACACCCCTGTTTTGTAAATGTATAGGACTATGAAATAATTCACTATGCTGCTGTATATAAAATTAATCTGATAGGCCATCTTTAACTTGTATAATATGCAATAGATTCCCAGCAAAGAACTGCCAAAAAGTCAATTTCCAGAAGTGCTAGCCAAGTATTTTTCTGTATAGCTACATTTTGTACCATGCTCAGTATTTGCATTATTTGAAGTCGCTTTCAGTTTTGGCAAGCTGCCTTACATGAATATAAATAAGAAAAATTCAGTTTACAGTCTATTATCTCTTCGTCGATCTCCCAATTCAAGACAGTTAAGTGACTGTTAAAACTGCAGGTGAGATTGGATACAACCAGATGAACGTGAAATTGGATACAACCAGATGAACTGATCTAATTATGGACATATGAATCAATCAAAGTGACATTATAAATCAAAGTGACCGTAGATTGGGATTGACTATATGCAACTTCTAACTTCAAAATCTCCAAATCTATATCAAACCTGAGTTCACATGGACCTGTCCTCATGCTTTCCTAATATAAGATGGGTGTGTACTAACTTGTATGTATTTTCCTGTTTTCATATTATAGATGGGCCTGCTAGTTTATATGCATTTGTATGCTTTCAAAGTTTAGATGGGTCGTTGCTATTTTATATGCATTTACCTGCTTTCAGAACATCTGCTACAGCATCTTCTGCAGTCGGTGTATACTTATGAGCAGTGTAAATACTGGCAACAGCGTCACAGTCTATTGTGATGTAACTGAAAGACAAAATTCATATCAATCAAGTGTCATTCATCCCAAACAATTATACTCCACATTTAACACAACATCTGAAGAAACATTACCCTTGAAATCTCCAGTCACGTCTCACATTGTTGGTGAGATGGTTGGAATCAACACACATTGGGACTCCATTAAGGTTGTTGTAAGAGCACATGATACCACTGGCACGCCCTTGATCCACACAGCTCTTGAACGGCGGTTGATATGTATCCAACAAGTCTGAACGGCGGTTGATATGTATCCAACAAGTCTTGTCTGCTCACCTGTTCAAGAACATTACATTAAAAAAAACTCTCTTAAATTAGCACAAACCCATTCACTCCCAACTTCGAGTTGCCAACCTCAGCCATTTGTGTGAACTCCAGTAATGCATAGTGAGCCTTGACATTATAACTGGTTTTGCATAGAGAAAAGCTGAACATTGCAGTTTGCAATCTGTATTTTTATCCCCGTTGGCACTTAATGGGGTTTTTGCAGTGGTAAAAACAATTTCAAGACACTACTTATTAGGCGTTTATTGATGCAGGAGCATCGCCAACTCATCAAGGAGCGTCGGCCAAGACGAGCGAGCCAGCATAGAAGACGACGAACAGCTGGACAAGGCCAGCCGAACCTTTTTGAATTTTCATTAAAGATGAAGCGCCATATCCTTCAATGAAACATTTATGAAGGAGCGCCTGTCGTATTGTAGTAGACCTCGAGCCTTACGCTCTTGTCTGAATTAGATAGGAGGCATTTATTAGATTTAATGCAGGTAGATATATTTTAAGTCTAGATTAGACATTTTTAGAGTTCGAGAAGGAAACAGGATATAGACACCCTCCTTTGTATCATTGTATTATTATGATTCATTATCAAACAGGAGCAAGAAGAGAAGAGCAAGCAGAGAACTTGTTGAGAACACCCATGTACAGATTTGAATCAATAGAAGAGAGTCTTTGATTCAATTTCATGACTGGTGTTGTTTCTCTGTGTATGATGCTCATATGTTCAGGAATGTTTTGTTTTCTGGTCATGTAATGGCTTTGAATATGCTGTGCATGTGATTTCAGGGTTTTTAATTGAAGTCTGAAAGAGAGGAGAATAAGTTTCAATTGTTTTTCTGTCTGAGCCAGGAGATTCCTGCATAGAGTGCGGTCGAATTCATCCGCATAGAGTGCGTTGATGAGGCTTGGCAGTTAAACCCTTATTCTCATTCGCCCAGAAGTTGAATTGGGTTGGTAGAGCCGTGCAGAAAAAGTGCAGGCTGAATTTGAAGTCTCAGTGACTAGTCTGAGCAAAGGGAGGCATAGACTGTTGTTGCCAGAAGTGCACAGAGTCCGAAAGACTGAACACTTTGAGAGTTGCTGGAGGTCGAGTGCGAGAAGTGTGTACAAAGTCTCCGCGCGAGTCAGAGTTGACAAGCTCAGGAGGAATAGTTCATTCGTGATACTGCGGAGGAGGGCCGGACGCGGCTCAGGGAAAGGTTCGAACAGGACGGAGTTTAGAGTGAAAGAATTCCTCAAGGAGGAGGAATCGACGGCCAGGATTCACAGGAGAGATTCGCGAAGTCCCACCGACCGTCAGATCTTGGAGGAGTTGCAAGGGATTTAGTCCTTAGGCGCAGCAGGAACCAAGAGCCATCGGAATTCGGCTTATCGGGTTTCCCGGAGGCAAGAGTTTCATAGTTGTTGAAATCACGATTAGCGATTTCCTGATCTAATCGGAGCCGTTGATCAATAGGGGACAAGTGGCACAAGATCTTGGGAAGTTGGGATTCGGCATTCGGGATTTTCCAGTGCAAAGGAATTACGACCGATGAAATCGCAATCCCGCGATTCTCGATAGAGTGGAGGGAGGAGGTGAGGTGGCGAGGAATTAGCGCACATGCATATCGGAGTTCGGGGTTCGGGGATTTGTGAAGGCAGTGACGCACGACAACACAAATGTCGATTTCCCGATAGGGAAATCCCTGACAAGAACGGGATCGTTGACTCTTTGACCCATCGGGTTTTGGGGTTTTGGTTAACACGAGAACCGTGCACATAATTTTCGCGATAACGCGAAACCCGATTTCCCGAAAAGACTACCGGGAGATCAATAGAGAATCCTGTCAGTGCAGAAAAGTCCCGATACGGGATTTGAAGAGTGATACAGCTCTTCGGGCCAAAGTTAGAGAAGGTCCTGGTGGGAGCGGACGGGTGCCAGAGTGTGACGTATGCGCCATCTATTAGGGATACTATAAAGTATTTTTTATTGTTGTAGGCACAAATGAAGAAAAACAGCCAGCAAGCAAGGTCATTACGTCTTTAATAGATGCTAAATTTAGAGGGGAATGTGCTGGTGTTTCCCAATGAATGTACTTAATACGAAAAATATAACAAATCAACCTATATTAAAAACATAACAAATCAGCCAACATAACATTATGTTGGTAGTAGAAGGTCAAAGAGGATAAATATAGTCCTCCCTATCATTGAACATGCATGGATGTAAGCAATGGAGGTACCGTCCGCAGTGAAAGAGCTATATGCCTGTGTGTACACCGCATATTGGCACAAGTGTGATGGTGCACACCGCAAGATTAAATTGTATTGATCGACATAAAAATCTGCAGCTTGGAGGGCAACGACATAAAAACCTGCAGAGGGCACAGTGACTATATCTATCTTCGCTGGGAAAGTCACTTACTCCTTATATGAAAAAAAGAGCAATTAAGGAAATGCAGAGTTAGTAATGGAATATTACCATAGCATCGAAGGAGAAGTGAGTATGGCCCTCCCAACTATCCATGTCGTAAGCTGTGAAATGCTTGCAGCATGCAGAAACTCTCAAACGAATAAAAGAGCGGACTTTTGCCTTCGAAGAGGAAGAGAAGGGATCGCCTTGCAATCCTCTAACATAGGCAACAGAGTACCTGTTAGATAGCAGGGGATATTCTCCTGGAGTTTCTTGACCTCGACCCTATCGAGGATCTTTGAATATATTGATATTGGGCGCCCAAAATGTGAGCCCTGACGCCTACCCTGCATTGTATATCACTCTCGCTTCAATGCCAATCGCCTACACTACCACAATACACATTTCCTTCTTTAACAGAAATGAGTAATAGGTATTCATAACATTAGATAATACAATGGCAATGGCGAGAGTGCCTTCCTTTACTGGTAACTGAGATGAGCTATAGGTATTCATAACATTATAGAAATACAATGAAAAGATTCAAACCTGGGCAATACGCTACCAGAGTGTAGCATCGAAGGACGCGGCGGTTAGAATGACTTGAGGAAAACTGGTGGCTGTATGAATGGGACCATTGAAGTGAATTCCGCAACGCAACTCGGAAACTCCGTGCAGAGCTTCCGGCCACCATTTGTATTTGTTGTATTCCCAGGAAAACCAGGATGAAGAGGTTGTCGCTTAGATTCAATGAAGGATAGGATACATGGAGGGAGATGAATGGTCAGTCGTTGAATAGATGGCAATGTTTAATTGGTCGTGGACAGACGACGAAAATTTGAGAGTGAACTCCCCCTAAAAGAACGCCTTCGACATAATTATACAAGTCAATAAATCATAACCACTTAACGTGCTAATATGATTAAAGGAGTTTACCTTTTGTTTTATGATTGGTATTGGTGTACCCCCAGATGGGGTGTCAGCAGGATCCACGTGCTCAACGGAGAGGGTGGCGCCTTCCAGGCTTGTGTCGGCCACATGCCCCTGATGCGTCCTTTTGCATTTATAACTCCCACGATGATTGAATGCAACATTCATTTCTTCAATCTTTGTACTCGATGCTCCGTCATGCCATTCTCTATGCTTTCGTCTGGGCAATGGATGAACGACTCTTCCCTTCACCTTTGGGCTTGTGAGACCCTCCACTTATGCTACTTTATCATGTTGTTGCTCCTCGACTGAACCATAATGCTTCCTCACTTCTTCCTTAACAACCCTCTAGATTTCAGCTTTGACTCATTTGGTGGATCTCTACTCCCCCGTTGGTTTTCTTTGTCTTACCAGCCTCTGTTACACTGCCTTCCTCTCTGCTCCTGTTGGATATGCCTCGCCTTAGAGGGAAACCAAAACGAGGCTCAGTCTGGTATCAAAACCACAGGCTTATGGCCAACCATCCCCTTCATTCCTCAGTGACCTAGCTCTTCGCCCTCCTCCTCAGCCCAGTCCTCCCTTGGTCAGAGTATCCTTCCTACACTATCTTCACCTTGGGCTTGTCATGTGGAATGGTTTGACCTCCACGATAATTCTCTGGGCTTTGCCCCTAGCCCATCCAGGATTTGTCTTCTTCTTCGCAACTAGCCATCGTCCCTCCTGTTAGAGTATAGAAGATGGTGTGCTTATTTTACCATTGAAGATACTTTCGTCACCCAACCATAGGCTAAAGCCTCCCTCCGAGCACCTTAACCTTGACTGATAATTCCTCCGGAAGCAAACCCTAGGCCAGATAGCCAAACAAAGGGTAGCACACCTCTCTCCAAGAATAACGCAACACAAAAGACTGATCAGATAGTCCCAAACCCTAGCCAAGAGATATTCAAGCCAATATTGAAACCAGTTGTTGTTGCAGCTGCACCTGCAACCCTCCTCCAAACCTGTGCACCAGACTACATCTGCAGTGCGCACCAACTGGGAAACTGCAATTCTGAGATGCTACAAATGAGAGCTGGTGCCCTGTATTTATAGTAGTTATGCTAGTTTTGTTGGGGCTAACTTCTCCTTCTAGATATGTGTTTGTTCAGTATATTATTATTATTTATGGCCGACTTCTTCTCTTGGAGGCTAATAACCTAATATAAATTATCTTTTTGAGCCGACAAGGCTTCTAGGTTTATTAGCCAACTCATTAGGGTTTTTCTTGCTTCCCAGAGTCTTCTATCCTTTTCAGGTTCATACGTGGAGGTAAATACCTCATGCAGCTACCATAATATTAACACTCCCTCCTAGCTAGAGAGGTATTTATAGGTAATGGACTTGAGCACAAAACATACCATTTACCAGGTAGCATCAATATAGTCATCTAGACTATTTCATGACTAGATCATGAGCATCACCATCACCATCAACTACATCATCTCTCGAAACCATACTTCATCTGAGTAATTAGATATGATGTTGGATAAGTCACTCTCACCATAGAGTGATACAAGAGGAGTAAAAGCTCTGAACTGTTTTCCATCTAGAAAATCTTTGTTCATCATTCATGTGAATGATTATTATCTCCAACAAACTGTTGATAGTCTTCAAGGCAATTAGAACAAGGATAGAACATGACTGTTTCTATTCATAGTAGTGCATAACTACAGTCCAGTGGTTTACTACCAGATCAAGTAACACGCAAGTACTTGATCAACAACATATTGTTGCGAACAGTGAAACATATTCACCACAGTAGTCCTCATCTATTGTCATATAGTCTTCATAACAAACATCTTATAGCAACCTGCATAGAAACAATGTTATGATAAAAGCATGATTTGTCTGGGCCAATATTTCACTCATGTCTATGAGATCTGAAAGAATATCTGCCTCACGAACAGTGGAACATATCCACCACATTAGTATATCTCTATTGTCCATAACAATCATCTAATGCCATCCTGCATAGAAAAATACTGTTAAAGATAAACTAAATCCTCTGGGTAGATCTTTCACTCACGTTTGTGAGATCTGAAAGAATATTTTCCCTCATCAGCAATGGGCTATCTGCCCTATTCTTCACAAACAAGGAAGAAGGATTATTTATTATTTCTGAGCCTGGACCATTTCTCACCCTAGGCCATTCTTCCTACACTAATTAAAGTGCACCCTGGACAGAATGCATAAACCCTAAGAAATGTTTGGACCATTCCTCACCCTGGGCCATTCTTTAGACACTAAACAAAGTGTAACCTGGAGAGAATGAGTCTGCCCTAAGGAATGACCCCTTATTTCTAAGCCTAGACTATTCCCCACCCTGGGCCATTCCTCCAACACTAAACAAAGTGTAACTTGAAGAGAATGAGTATGCCCTTGAGGAATAACTGTCTAGACCATTCCCCACCCTGGGCCATTCCTCCGACACTAAACAAAGTGTAACTTGGAGAGAATGTATAACCCTCGAGGAATGTCTGTCCTGCATCAACCTCCAAAATGAACCATTCTTCAAAACTGCTCACAACTGTGAACTTCGAAAGAATGATTGCCCGGTGAGGTGGACCATTCTACTTGACCACTACTCAGATTGACTGGCAAGAAGAATGACTGTCCTAGACCACTCCCCATGTTAACCACAATGGGAAATAGTTGTCTATGATACATCAACAATCAGTCTGCCTGCCATGTTAACTACAATGGGAAGTCATTGTCCGTCAGAAATCTCAATCCACTTTTCGAACAGGAAAGCATCTGTCCAATCTAGACTATTTTTCAATTACAAAGATAAATGCTCCCTCCTAACTGAAGAGTTACTTAAATCACAAAAATAAATGTTTTTCAAAAATATTTTTCTGTACCTTCTGTTAGCTTGGAGAATTTTCCCGATCCCCGTCTTCTCTCGGAAATATACAAACTTGATTCTGGATAGAGGTTTTGTTAGGATATTTTTTGTCTTCTTATTAGTGGGAATATACTCGAGCTTTACTTCTCCTTCCTGGACTTCATCATGGATAATGTAATGATTGATTCTCAAATGTACTTTAGTCTGGAATACTGTGAAGGCTTCATGTAGATCTGAAAAATAGAGAATATCATAGTTGGAAAGATGGAACATATCTTTGTGGCACTTTTTATGTCATCATGAGATCTGATCTACTGAGTAGTCATCTTGATGTTATAGGAAATATTCACCATGCTTCTGTTGTGCACTGGAGGTTCTCCACCAAGTTGTCTTCTTCTTATCTGCATCTAGGAGTCTCTTTCTGGTATGCCTCAAAGTCTTGAGATTTGCTTCTCATACACTCTTTATTCAATTTCTCTGGAGAGCATTCCTTGTATTCATCTGATATGGAACTCCAACTTATGGATGTTGTGGATGATATAATGACTTATATAGAGATAAGTTTGGTGTACTGGAACAATCAATCATCATAGTCTTCTCCCTCCATCTGAGAGAATCTCTAGTTTTGGATCTCGTAATGCTTTCATTCGTAAGTCTTTCGTACACTGTTCTTCATCACGACTTTCAGTCCTTCTGCTTGATTGCTTTTAGTGAGTTCATATCAGGCTTGGTAATCTTGTGATTATTGATGTAATGACTGGTTGTTCTGGATTTTCTTTCTTTCTTGGAATCTTCATGTTTTTCATTATCTCTTGGATTCATGGAGATTCCACTTCTTCCTTTCATCATAGGATCACGGATCTAGATGGACAACCAGGAATTCTTTAAGGCTTTTCTTCGAAGAGGTCTTCTTCTGTGGTTGAGTTGAACACGTACTGTTTTTCATGGCTTCTACCATGGATATATACATTTCATCATCTTCAATGGATCATAGGATTAGCTCCCTCCTAACCCTTGCTTTATGTAAGAGTGCATATAATAGGCTCCCTTCGTCTGATGGAGTCCATACTTCCATCTGTATCCTTATTGTCTTCTGTAATATATAATTGGCTCTCTTTTTCTAACAGAGTCCACGCTTCCGTCTTAGTTGTTGTCATAAGTCTTTCTCCAATTTCTCTTGATGTTTGACTTCAAAGTCTCTTCAAGATTGATTCTGATTTCGGTTTATCTTGTAATAGCTTTCACATGATATATTTCATTCTTTCATGTGTAATATCTAATGATAACTCTTTTCATTTTGTTTGTTCTTCCATAGGTATAGTTCTTCTCGGAACACATTATCTTCCAATAGATATACAAGATATGTACAAAGACAATGCAAACAAGATATGTACAAGAAATAAGAAGAGTGTTGTTACCTTTTAGTAGAAGAAGTCTCTTCCATCCTACTTAGTCTTCTTTGTAGGTTCCTTTTCTTCAGCAATCGATGCTTCGTGTTTCTCCTTCCTTTTCTTTAGCTCGGGACACTGATTTCTGTAGTGACCATACTTCTGACAGTTGAAGCACTATATTTCTTAAATATCTTTTCTTTGTTTTGGCTTCCTTCTTGAATCAGACTTTCTTTTGTCCCTAAAGTTCTTGAATCTTGTTGTGAAGGCTTGATCATCGTACTTCTTATGGGCTCTCTCTTTTGCATTGATCCTTGATTCTTCTTGAGCACAGCAAGTCCAAAGTTCTTCAAATGTCGGATACTCCTTCCTTGTGTTCATGCTTGTGGCAAATGCATCCCATGTCTTGGGAAGACTATTGAGTACTATGTTCACCAATTCCTTTTCTGAAGTGATCTCTTCAATAGCTTGTATTTGATCTCTTAATTTGGAGATCCTTACAAAGTATGATGTTATGCTATCATCATCATTCATCTTCATGTCACGGAGCTCATTCTTCAAACTCATAACTTGTCCAATGTTTCTGACTGAGAAGAGATTTGTTAGGGCATCGTACATCTTCTTCGATGAGTTAAGATGGGAGATGTAGGGTATCAAGTGGTATTTTATGGAATCCACTATGATACTCATGGCATTGATGTCAACATCTTTGAACTTCTCCATAGCTGCAATGTTCTGCGATTCCTTCTCTTCTCCTTCTTTAAACTCTAACTCTAGCTTCACGATCTTTCCTTTCACAATATCCAACACTTTATTCTTAGCAAGTATGAGGTCAATCCTTGTCTTCCATGCTCTGAAGTTAGAGGCTCCATCTAGATTGTTCTCGGACTTCATAGAGTTCGTCATGGCTTTCTTGACTTGGTCAAACCCTAGATTTGACCAAAAATCCAAACTTCACGTCTTGGCCTTCTGAGAGTACCAGGAGATGCGCTGGGCTAGGGCACACTGATGTATCCAGAGATTAGGTCAATCTTGTCACTTAAGGTGCCTCGACAAGAGGTTTAGGGTTTCTACAACTGCTTCTATTGGTAACCCTAGCTGCAGTGCTTTTGGAAACTTCTCCTGCTAGTAACCCTAGTGACAGTTCCTCAATGAGTTCAATATCTAGCGGTTATGTTTCCTTCCAGCATTTTAGGTTGACTGAAGGGGTGTGGGCCCATAACCTGTTAGAATATAGAAGATGGTGTGCTCGTTTTACCATTCATGATACCTTCGTCACCCAACCATAGGCCGAAGCCTCCATCTGAGCACCTTAAACTTGACTGAGAATTTCTCCAGAAGAAAACCTTAGGCTAGATAGCCAAACAAAGGGTAGTGCACCTCTCTCCAAGAATAGTGCAACACAAAAGACTGATTAGATAGTCCCAAACCCTACCCAAGAGTTATTCAAGCCAATACTGAAACTAGCTACACCTGCAACCCTCCTCCAAACCTGCGCACCAGACTGCAACTGCAGTGCGCACCAACTGGGAAAC
Source organism: Picea engelmannii (assembly GCA_009831015.1). NCBI lineage: Eukaryota > Viridiplantae > Streptophyta > Pinopsida > Pinales > Pinaceae > Picea > Picea engelmannii. Next base: position 498,107 of record ML796428.1, read on the forward strand.
TGCAATTTTGAGATGCTACAAATGAGAACTGGTGCCCTGTATTTACAGTAGTTCTGCTAGTTTTGGTGGGGCCGACTTCTCCTTTTGGATATGTGTCTGTTCTGTATATTATTATTATTTCTAGCTGACTTCTTCTCTTGGAGGCTAATAACCTAGTATAAATTATCTTCTTGAGCCGACAAGGCTTCTAGGGTTATTAGCCAACTCATTAGGGTTTCTCTTGCTTCCCGGAGTCTTCTATTCTCGTCAGGTTCACACGTGGAGGTAAATACCTCCCACAGCTACCATAATATTAATACCTCCCGTAGCTACCATAATATTAACACCTCCAACACAGCCACCTAACTGTTATGTCCCCTTTCCACCACCCTCTGCCCCCATCGTGGAACCGTCCTTCCTTGCCCCTTTGGTAGATCCCCCTGCTTCCTTGGAAGAGCCTCCTGGCCAGCCTCATTCATGCATGGATTGCGCTTCATGTTCATGGATTCGCGCCTCATGGGAGATATTACACGACCTGGTTTTTGTCGTTAGAAAGGATGTGGACAACCTACGCTTTTGGTTGGACAACATGGACATGCAAGGGGAAAGAATTGAATCTCTACTCACAACCTTGCTCAGCTCCCTGCACTCTCTAGATCTAACAACTTGTGCTCCGGCAAATTCAACGACGATCCTTGCTCCAGGAATCTGGGTGGTGACAAAGAGCAATGTGGCAAAGAGCAACCACCAGGCTGCATGAGCACATGTGTCAACTCACTTGCTTGGTTTTGTCAATTAATTTTGATTCTTGAAGATTACTCTTGGGCTAGATATGGCACCTTGCACAATCTTTTCAATTTGATTTTCTAGAGTTAGTTTATTTTGGTCATTTAGTTTTCATGACGGGCTCGACTGAATTTGTTTCCCTACTGAGTGATTCAGTCCATACAGTTTAATTTTATTGATCTTATTTTGATAGACCAACTAAATTAGTTTCCCCACAGAACAATCCACAACACAAACAAAACCTTAGTATAAACCTTAACACTATAATTTTTGTTTCTGAAAGATAATATATATTCTTACTTTAAAAAAAATGATTCATATAAAAAAAAATGATTGGTATTGATGTGCACTTTCTTACTTTAATTTTTATTCAAATTGTTATATGAGGAAATTGTTTAATCAAGACGGTTGGTACGGAATAATTATTTAATGTGTTACGAAGATAAACAAAATGAATCACCATAGAAATTATAACACACTTTTTAAATAGAGTTTTATATAAAAAAGTTTATTTTCTTCAAAATCGTGATCGAATATTGAAGTATGAATTGGAATCGATTAAGAGTAAACGTTTTTACGAAAGAATGAAGAATTTAGTTCATTATATAAATAAATTGATATATATTTTTTTAATTTAATAAATAATGTTATAGGAAAGTGTTAGTGAATATTTTTAATATATAAATTAATTGTTTTAAATTTAAAAAATAATTTTATAGGAAAGTGTTAGTGAATTTTTTTTAAAGTAAAAGTTTTTTTAATGAAAGAATGAAGAATTTAGTTATTATATAACTAGATTGATGATTTTTTTAATTTTAGTAAATAATTTTATATGAAAGTGTTAGTGAATAATTTTTTTATAAAAAATGTGAAAAAATATTTATATAAATTTTCATATATATTTAATTTTTGTTTAGATAAATATTAAATTATTTAGATTTTAAAAGATGGAAGGGTATATATATATATATATATATATATATATATATATATATATATATATATATATATATATATATATATATATATATATATATATATATATAT
>ML796428.1:511699-530353 GCA_009831015.1 Picea engelmannii
GGGTTTCAAACTGTCTGATAACCCTGACTTAGTATGCAAGTTGAAGAAAGCTTTATATGGGTTAAAACAAGCCCCTCGAGCCTGGTATCACAGACTAGATACGTATCTCAAAGACAAAGGGTTCAAGAGAGGAACAACTGACATCAATCTGTATATTAAAATAAAGGATAATAATTTTCTCATCGTATTGTTCTATGTAGATGACATCATCTTCAGATGTAATAAAGATCCATTGGTACAATGGTTTGCTTCTGCCATGGAATCTGAGTTTGAAATGTCCATGATAGGAGAACTGTCATTTTTTCTTGGCCTACAAATTAGTCAAAGGTCTGAAGGGATGTTCATTTCTCAAGAAAAATATCTAAGAGAAATAATGAAAAGATTTCAAATGGAAGACTCCAAACCTGTGGGTACACCTATGGTTACTGGATGCAAATTAAGCAAGGATGATGACTCACCTGATGTTGATCAAAGTTCATATAGATCAATGATAGGCAACCTGTTGTACATCACAGCATCTCTCCTAGACATAATGCATGCTATAGGAATGGTAGGAAGATTTTAGTTTGCACCTAAACAGATTCATTTGCAAGATGTCAAAAGAATATTCAAGTATTTGAAAGAAACAATGACTTATGGTCTGTGGTATCCTAGAAATCATAATTTTCAATTAACTGCTAATTCAGATGCAGATTGGGCTAACTGTGTTGATGAGATAAAAAGTACCAGTGGAGGAGCATTCTTCCTGGGTGACTCATTAGTAGCATGGCTTAGTAAAAAGAAAGGTTCCATTTCCTTATCAACCACAGAGGCAGAGTATATTGCTGCCACTACTTGTTGCACTCAGGTATTATGGATGATTCAAACACTTGCAAACTTGGAGGTAAAATACGCGGCACTGATTCCAATGCATTTTTATAACAGTAGTGCCATCAGTGTGTCTAAGAATCCTGTATTCCACTTCAAGACTAAGCATATTCCCATAAAATACCATTTTCTGAGAGAGCAAGTCACTAATCAGGTTGTTCAGGTCTAGTACATTCCAACCACAGAACAAATTGCAAACATATTTACTAAACCCCTAGCTAATACACCTTTTGAACATCTCCGACAGAAGTTGGGTGTCATTTCGTCTCACACCTAAGAGAGTCCATCTTGTTAGGGGGAGTTTTGTATTGTTTGAATATCTAATGCCTCCTAAAATTATTGCAACAGCTCAGGGGGAGCATGTTTTCTTTGACATTGATGTCAAAGGGGGAGAAAAGGTGTGGTCCGGGCCAGATGCTACGATTGGAGGTCCAAACGGATTAGCAAAGATGCTAAGGGTTTCCATCAATGCCAAAGGGGGAGATTGTTGGCATGTTTTATAGGCAGAGTATTCTTGTTATTGATGGCAAGATCAGAGTATGCATTGATGGAAAAATAGGAACAAAGTAAGCTCAGGAGGAATTAGCGCAGAGTCGAACACAATGCAAAGGTGTGCTTGTTCATTTGATGGAAAACAAGTAGGCAAGGAAGACCAACAACGCAATGTTGATCTAATGGAAAGATCGAAGTGTTGGTCAAACTCCATTTCGGAGTTTCGACTACCGGGATTTAAGATACCGGGAGTTGGAGATGTCAAGAACTCCCACTACAGGAGTCTCGAAGTTGCGAAATGCAAAATCACAATATAACCTGAATCATTGGATCAAGGACAAATCTAGACCGTCGATCCAAGAAGAAGACGTGGCGAAAGATCATGCTTTCACTGACTAGAAAGTCAAAGAAATGAAATGCTCCAACCTTTCAACTCGCAAAGTCGCGAAATGCGAAACCCCAAAATTCCAGAAGCAGACACATCATATCGGGATTTCGGGTACCGGGAGATGGAGAAGTCAAGAATTGAGACTCTCCAACATAGGAGTCCCAAAGTCATGAAATCTGAAACCCCTAAATTGCAAAATATGCACATCACTCGAAGTTTTGGCTACCGGAGTTTCGGATACCGGGAGATGGAGAAGTCAAGAGTCGAGACTCTCCAACACAGGAGTCCCGAAGTCGCGAAATCCAAAACCATGAAATCACAAAATAGGCACATCGCTCGACATTTCGGCTACGAGTTTCGAATACCAGGAGATAGAGATGTCACAGACTCTCGTCATCAGGAGTCCCGAAGTGCCGAAAAGAGAAACATCGAAATTCCAAAAGCAGGCACATCATATCTAGATTTCGGATACTGGGAGGTGGAGAAGTCATATACTCTCATCATAAGGAGTCCCGAAGTGCCGAAATGCGAAATCCCAAAATAGACACGTCAGCAATCCACGCCAAATAAGGACACATGGCACAATCAGGCAATGACAAGTGTCAAGCTAATTCAACATTTCAGGCACATGTAAGTCACGAATCAGAGTAACATGTGGCAGCTATTTGACACATGTCAATCCACATGTGACGTCAACAGGTTTACATCACATCGAAACTTTCTATTTCAGGGTTCTACATAGAAAGCAAAAACTCCACCATCACAATGTCTCAAACTCTGAAATGCCGAAAGGGATCATTGTGAGTCTCGAAAACTCGAAGGGAAAAACACCGAAATTCCGTCAACCGTCCATATCAGTGGGTTATGTGAACGTCCGATCACATCGGAGATTTTGTGATCATGGATTTTGTAATGTTGGAGTCATGATGACTTGAAAGGGAAAAATGCCAAAAATCCGAAATGCGAAACACGGTTAGGCTCAGCAAGAGGTCATAGCCCTTGGTCACATCGACAGAAGCTGGGGGAAGGACTTAAGATTCTTTTTATTTCAGAGTTTCGGGGGTCAAGAAATGGAGATAACTAAAATCATTCACCACGGTGATCCTGAAATGCTAAAGACTGGAATGCTGAAATGAATGCAAGATCCCATGGAGCCAATCCAACCGTGCAGGTGAATTTGGGCACGATCGAAGGGCTAATATTGCTCCTCATAGTGTAACTACTTGAAACCACTAATGGTTTCTGCTAGAGGACTCGAAGTCACTTCAACGTGATTGACAGAGAAGGTGAAGAGTCTCAAGGGATCTGCCAGTAGGAAAAAAGACTATTCATGGAGGCGATTGACAGCTGGATGAGCGTTGGAGCCTGTAACTACAACAGAATAGTTGATCTTGAATGTAACAGAAGATAAAGAATCTCAACTGATGGTGAGGCGAAGGAATTTGATTATGACACCTATTGATGATGTACAGATGGCATGAACAAACAAAGAAGTTAAAGAGTTTCCATGATGAACAGGTAGAGCACTCGACGTGTAGAGCATGCAGAACCATGAGATACAAATGAAGCACACGGTGATGTATGCAAACAGAAGCAGGTGGGGTGTAGTAGTTGATATGCACATAAGACAAAAGGTGCATTGTATGGGAATGGCGGACAGAGAGCACTAAAGGCGGTTGAATAGAAAGGGAAATGTATGCGCGCAGGAAGACAGTGAGGAAGACAGAGCAGGGAAATCTTGCAGAACAATGATGAGACTGGTAAGTTGTTGTTGAACACTATATCACTGTAATAAGTTTTAGTAATTCATATTCATAAACCAGGGTGGTTGGGAGGTGCTAGGGAGGATTGGTGTCCTCAGAGGTTCAAGTGGGTTCTTGAACACAGGGATTTGATGCTTCCTTCTAGTTGGTGCTAGAGAAACCAGGGAGTTTGTGCTTCCTTCTAGTTGGTGCTAAAGAAACCAGGGAGTTGGTGCTAGAGAAAATAGAGAGTTGGTGCTCTCAGCAAGTTGCAGCTTGCAAAAACAGAGGTCATAGCCTCACAATGAGTAGGTGATCATATGTTTGATAATGTAAAGAATGTAAATATTACTTATCATATAAAGAAGAAGAGGTTTTTACCCTGTATGGGTTTCCTCAAGAAGATATGTCTCTGTGTATCTCATATGTGTGATTGATGCTGAATATGCTATTGATTGTTGCCTTGCATCATTTTGATCATCATTGAGTGCTTTGTAAAGAATTATAAATAAGTATAATTGTTCAAGCTCGTTAAACAAATGATTCACCCCCCCTCTCAATTGTCCAACAAAGAGCCCTCCCTTCCCGATGCTACTCTGGAGATCGCTGACCCACCTAAATTTGAACCACTCATTTCCCTGCATGCTCTCATTGGTTTATCTTCTCCTTAAACCCCCAAGCTCATTGTCTATATTAATAATAGGAAGGTCATCATCCTGGTTGACAATGGTAGCACCCACAATTTTATTCACTGCATTACCCAAGAAACCAATTGCTATATCTGTGTTGTCAATAAATTTCAAATCATGATAGCCAATGGTGGGTCCATGAAATGTTGTGGGCATTGTGAAAATGTACATCTTCAGATTGGACATTACCACCTGAAATATCATATGTTTTCCATCGAAATGGGCGAGCGTGACATTGTGCTAGGTGTTGAATGGTTACGCACTTTGGGTCCCATTCTTATGGATTTTAAGGAATTAAACATGCAATTCCAACAGGAGGGACACATGTATCACTTCCAAGGTCTCATAGCTGGTTCTCCTAAGATCACCGGCTCCCATTGCATGGAAAAAATCCTCAATAAAGGCCACTCTAGTATTATTTCTCAACTCCATTCGATTAATGCGGCTGAGACACCCTCTGTGCATCCTAATCTCCAAGTTATTCTCTCCAAAAACCACGCTATTTTTTCCACTCCTCAGGGACTTTCGCCTTCTTGTGGTGTTCATGATCATTCCATACCACTTGTTCTTGGAATTATTCCTCCCAATGTTTTCCCTTATCGTCATCCCTTTTCCCAAAAGAATGAAATTGAGAAAATCGTGCAGGAATTGCTCCAAGTGGGTGTTATCCGCCCCAATACCAACCCTTATTCTTCTCATATGGTCATGGTACTTAAGAAAGAAGGTACTTGGCACATGTGTCCTAAATTTCTTGCCCTAAATAAACTAACCATCAAGGATAAGTTTCCCATTCCTTTCATTGATGATCTCTTGGATGAGTTGAGTGGTCCTTAGTATTTTACCAAACTTGATCTGCGTTCAGGCTATCACCAAATCCGTCTGCAATACATTAACATCCCCAAGATTGATTTTCGAACTCATGAGGGTCACTATGAGTTCTTGGTCATGCCATTTGGCCTATGTATTTCCCCCTCCACCTTCCAAAGCCTCATGAATCATGTCTTTCGTCCTTTTCTCCATCATTTGGTCTTAGTTTTCTTTGATGATATTATCATCTACAGTAAAACTTGGCAATCCCATCTTGCCCATATGAATCAAGTTCTTCATCTACTCTCTTAGCATCAACTTTTCCTCAAACACTCTAAATGTGCCTTTGGTGCCTCAGAGGTTGAGTACTTGGGTCATATTGTTGGAAAGGCTAGTGTATAGGTGGATCCTAAGAAGATTGAAGCCATGCAGGATTGCCTTGCCCCAAGAATATCAAAAACTTTTGTGGTTTTCTAGGTTTAACAAGATAGTATTGTAAGTTTGTTCAGAATTATGGAAATATTGCAGCACCTCTCACTTCTCTACTTAAAAATAATTCTTTCACTTGGAATCTCACAGATGATCAGGCCTTTCAAGGATTGAAGAAGGCTATGTACACTACTCCAGTCTTGACCCTTTTTTATTTCACAAAGACCTTTTTCCTAGAATGTGATGCCTCCGAGAGAGGAATTGGAGTAGTCCTTATGCAAGAGGGCTGACCTTTGGCCTTTACCAGCAAACAATTGTCAGACCGTCATTTGGGCCAATAAATATATAAAAAGGAAATGGTGTCTATTCTGTGTGCAGTAGATCTCTGACGCCCTTATCTCTTGGGACAATGCTTCCAAATTAATACAGATCATCATAGCCTCAAGTATTTTCTGGAGCAACGACCTTCCTCTTCAGAGCAACAAAAATGGATAACTAAGCTCTTTGGATATGATTATGAGATCATTTACAAGAAATCAAAATAAAATGTGGTTGTTGATGCTCTTTCTCGAAAGTATGAATATGAAGGGTCCCTTTTCTCCCTATCCTTCATTGTCCCAGATTGACTCCAAGTTGTTCACTAGGAATGGCTACAAGATCCTAAAATTTCACACATGATCCAATAGTTGAAAGATAATTCTCCAGTTTCCCTAGGGTACTCTTGGAACAATGATGAGCTTCGCTACAAAGTTCATTTTTATTTAAGTAAAGAGTCACAACTTAAATACACAGTGCTTTTTCAGCTTCATGCTACTCCCACAACTGAGCACTCAGGGTTTACCAAAACCTATGACAGGGTCAAACGCTCTTTTTTCTGGGATGGTATGAAAAAGGACGTTCACACTTTTGTGGTCGAATGTGATGTTTGTCAACGTAACAAGGGATAAATAATCAAATCCCCTGGCACACATCAACCACTTCCAATTCCACCCTCTATTTGGAGAGACATCTTTATGGATTTCATTGTGGGGTTACCTAAATCAGGCAATAAGTCAGTCATCATGGTGGTAGTTGATTGTCTTTCCAAGTATGCTATGTTCTCTGCAAAATCCATTTACTGCATCCACTATGACTCAACTTTTCATGGATCATGTCTTGAAGCTTCGTGTCATGCCTCATTCTATTTTTTTTTATCAAGACCCCACTTTCACCGACAATTTTTGGCAAGAAATGTTTATTTTACAGGGCACCCAATTGCATCTCAGCACAACATATCATCCCTAGAATGATGATCAAATTGAAGTTGTCAACAAGTGTTTGGAGACTTATTTGAGGTGTTTTTCCTCTGAAAGGAAAAATCGATGGGCTCAACGGTTACCATTAGCAGAATGGTGGTACAACTCTTCTTGCCATACTGCTACTCGCATGACTCTTTTTGAAGCAGTATATGGACAAAATCCACCTTTTGTTCTCTCCTACATTCCAGGTGTCTCAAAGGTTCAGAAGGTTGACCAAACACTTACAGTTCGAGAGGCTATTCTTCATACCCTCAAAGAGAATTTGGTTATGGCTCCAAATCGCATGAAGCAACAAGCTGATCAAGATCGCTCAAAATGTCAATTTGTTGAAGGAAACCAGGTATTTCTTCACCTGCAACCTTATAAACAAACTTCACTCAAAGATGAACATTGTAAGAAATTGGTGCCCAAATTTTATGGTCCTTACACAGTTCTCAAGCATGTGGGACAGGTGGCCTATCATTTAGCTTTGCCTAGTTCTTCCAAGCTACACCTTGTTTTTCATGTCTCTTGCTTAAAGAAGGTGATTGGCACTAAGTGCCAAACTCAAACTGGCCTCCTTGAATTGGCTGAAGAAGAATCCATCTAGTTGCAGCCACAAGCCGTTTTGGATAGTTTAAATCGACTATAATATACGATAGTTTTGGGAGGAATAAAATAAAATTTTGTGGGCTTCGTTCCTGCCACCCGGATCTTACATCACAGTTTGACTACTTTGGATACATAAAATCAACTCTTGACAGTAATGACAGATTCATTGTTAGAACTTAGCAGTATTGTGAAATGTGGAGAAACAATTTTTTTTTTTTTTTAAGAATATGAAGACTTGAGCAATTACAGGCAAAAATCTACATGAAAGTTTGTGAAAACAAGTTTATTTACATTTAAATAAATCTACAAACTATGAATTTACATATTTATATAAGTCCACAAACACATGTATTTGGGTCAACGGAAGGAATTAGATTATATGCATACAATAGTTTAGTGATCAATTTGGAGTAAATGGAAGATCGTTTTGGAGTAAGTGGTTTGTTTTGTTTTTATGTTTTTTTTAACGAGTGTTGTTTAACATTTAGTTAAAAATTTAGAAAGATAGTTGAAATTGTATATTTGAGATTATATGATAAAAGTTTTTAAATTTTTGAGGGTGTTGAATTCATTTATGCAATAAAAAAAAAAGTAATTTAAGCAATGTTAAATTGTAATTTGACCAACAATTATATTATCAAATTCAAATGATAGATACTAAAAAAAATATTGTAAAATGTTTAAACCATATTTCCAGATTTGTACATGTTAAAATATTGTTTATAAAGGTTTTACTCAATTCTTAATTTATCCAAATAATATAGATAAATCCCAAATTAATAAATATTTTAATTTTTATATTTGTTAAATTTTTTCTTTTATTAAAAAAGATTAGGTTACTTAGTTTGCCTATAATTTTATATTTTTTGGGGGGATTTTGAAGAAAATAAAATGTATTTTAAAATATTGTTAAAATTTTAAAGAAAATAGAATATATTTAAAAAAATTGAGTTTGGTATGATGTTCTTAAAGATTTTACTCAATTCTAAATTCACTTAAATAATATCAATCAAAATTATGAATCAATAAATATTCTATGTTTTTAGATTCATTGAATTTACCCAATTATATCTAATTCTCCCAACTATATCTATAAATATTCTAATCTTTTAGTTTGATTGAATTGTCCCAACTATATATATATATATATATATATATATATATATATAATTACAAAATTAAATGTAATTTTGAATGAGTTATTTTGTAACACCCTGTTTCCCCAGCCTGTAACATCGCCTGCCTCCCAGCTTGAAGGCCTGGTCCTCACCGACAGCTCGCTGGGATCACTCTCAGGACGTCCCACAGTCCTTTCGAACTCCCCAACCAACGTGGCAGTTTATGCACCGGCAGTCTTCCCCTCCAGCCCACCCTTGGAGGCGCCACCCTTTCTACGGGATGGCCAGCACATGCCGCACTCTTTCACCGACTCCATCCCAAACTCGCAGCTGCAGGACAGCCTGGCCATCCTCTATGGGCTGGTTTTTAAGCTCTGGCAAGGATTGGAGGACCTACATTTCCAACTACAACTACTGGATGGGAAGACCCCGGCTCTCCTCCAGATCCTTTCCACCTTCCAGGGGACCTTCCACTCCACTCCAGAAGCCGTGGGAGCAGCAGAGCTTCCCCATGCAAAGCCCGTCGGCAGGAATGAATAGGTGCAACAACCAGAAGGTGGCAACTTTCGATAGGCCATGCACGTGGACACGGAGGTTGCGGCAGCCATGGGCATCCACGCGGACAATCCATCCGGAGACACTCTGCCAGATGCCAACTTGGAAGGGGGCAACTTGGATGATGACATGCAAATGGAAGGGAAAGGGGTGCCCATCGAAGAGGAACCCTGGGATGAGGCATACCAAGCCACCTGGCCAGGTTATTTGCCAAGTGTTTGACCCTACTGGGGTTCTGATCTTTTCTCTAGTTTATTTTCTTATCTGTAGCCCAGTCAGTTTAGCTTTGTTTTTCTAAGACTGTTAGACTGTAAAATTGCTAGACTTAGCCGGCTTACTGAACTGGTTTCCCCTTTTTGAGGCAATTCGGTAACTACAACACGACTATTTTCAAGATTCTATAACTCTGGTCTGGATTTGGAAGGCTCTTTATATATAAAATCTCTTACTTACCAAAAAAAAAAAAAAATCATGAATAGCCCGTACTTACACAATGTATAATGTATCTATTAAAATATAATATGGATCTATGGATCTCAGACATGTAGTGTACAGTGTACAAGGATTTGAAGTTACATACATCATCTACAAAGTTGGTCGAATCTTACTATTTAAAAAACAAAAGATTCACCTGAAGTTGAACAGAAGCATATAATTATATTTAACCGTGTGCTTCACATGATTTTTTTTCGTCACGTGGCAGAAGAGAAAGCTCGCAATGGTTTCCTACTACCATTTAAGTCTGTTGGTGTCAGATAATACTGGCTGGAATGCCACACCCAACCACCAATATGCAGGGACTTGAAAAACTTGCAACGAAGTAGTAGTACCAGCCACGTAGGGAGTAGTTTAGCGTATGCAGAGGATTTTTCACTCTTATCATTGGATGGAGATCACCATTGCCCACAATCCCCTCTTCCAAATCCTCGTCATCGATTGACAGCATCAGCCAAACCTCGATAATAAAAATATGACACCCAACTCACTTGGTAATTGTTCCATGCTAACATTGGTATCACGCCCTGGGAAGGTGAAAATATGACGGGCACGTAAGTTGGAGATTCTTGCACTCGAGGACCCGGAAAATAGGGTGATCTTGGCAGAGGCCAAGACAAAAACCGAGACGAATATGATGATGCGGGGGTTGTAGAAGATCTTGAACTTGCATAGCCTGAAACTATTGTTGCAGGTTGGGGATGGAAACTTGCAGTGAACAACATATTTGCAGGATCCAGTACACATGTAATATGCACATTATTTCTCTTCATGTACAACAAAAATCAACATACATCAAATATATTGATATTCATCATGCATGCATATAATTCCCACTAAAACCGAGCAATATTTTCGTGATCTGCATACATCTTTCCAAACTTAACATTTTGATACAATCTCAGTGAAATGAATTTTAAATTTATGTTTTACAAAAATCACAGTTCTAAACCATATTATGGTCCAAAGTTTAGATAACATACCTGACGCATAGGAAGGCCTAAATAATTCATTCGTACTTGTCCTCCTACTCCATTTCTGTCACATGGATGATAGTACTTGCATGTCGCACCAAACTTGCAAGCTCTTGTCTTAATACTGCAAAATACATTCTCTTCTTAATATAAAACTTTTAATAGCAAAAGAATTTAGAATTTTTATTGACAACAATTCATTGTTTATAAAACTACAACATATATTAACCAAACAATTCATTGCTTATAAAACTACAGCATATATAAACCAAAAGCCTCCCTTTTTTCAATTATCACTCTAGTTTACTACACATGGTTTCAGTGTTGCAAACCAGGAAAGAAGAAATCTCAAACTTAACTAGCAGAAATGTTTTTTTAATGTAGAAAAAGATTTGAAGTTATACAGTGCTTCCATTTATGAATCAATGATCCTAGACATGTTACAATTATCCAAACATTTCCATTCTTACATACTTATAGAACACTCTCACCCTTCTTTGGTTAAGTTTCATATTTAAAATATGATTTGAACCAAAATCTTTACTTTAATCACTTATATACCAAGCCTGTAAACTTAACTAATTGAGTAACAACTATACCTAGTGTAAACATTCCAAAGTTACAACATTAGTGAAACAAAGAAACTTAAGAGACAATTTTGTATGCATTTGAAATATTTCTACTTATTGATAAATCCTTGCTATTTAGACATTCCAAATATTCCAAACTGCGATTGATATGTATCCAACAAGTCTTGTTTGCTCACTTATTCAAGAACATTACATTAAAAAAACTCTCTTGAATTAGCACAAACCCATTCACACCCAACTTCGAGTTGCCAACTCAGCCATTTGTGTGAACTCCAGTAATGCATAGTGGAGCCTTGCCATTATACATTGTGGTTTGCAATCTGTATTTTTATCCCCGTTGGCACTTAATGGGAGGGTTTTGTAGTGGTAAAAACAATTTCAAGACACTACTTATTATGCATCTATTAGGGATATACTATAAAGGATTTTTATTTTTATTGTTATAGATACAAATGAAGAAAAATGGCCAACAAGCAAGGTCATTAGAGGGGAATGTGCTGGTGTTTCCTAGTGAATGCACTTAATACGAAAATATAACAAATCAACCTATATTAAAAACATAACAAATCAGCCAACATAATGTTATGTTGGTAGTAGGTCAAGGAGGATAAATATAGTCCTCAGTGACCTCCCTATCACTGAACATGCATGGATGTAAGCAATGGAGGTACCGTCCGCAGTGAAAGAGCTGTATGCCTGTGTGTACACTGCATATTGGCATAAGTGTGGCAGTGCACACCGCAAGCTTAAAGTGTACTGAGCGACATAAAAATCTGCAGCTTGGAGGGCCACGACATAAAAACCCTGCAGAGGGTGGGAAGGGGGTTTTATTAGATAAATTATATTTATATTTATCTTTGCTTGGAAAGTCACTAATTCCTTACATGAAAAAGAAAATGCAGAGTTAGTAATGGAATATTACCATAGCATTGAAGCATCGAAGGAGAAGCGAGTATGGCCCTGCCAGTTATCCATGTCGTAAGCTGTGAAATGCTTGCAGCATGCAGAATCTCTCAAACGAATAGAAGAGCGGACTTTTTCCTTCGAAGAGGAAGATAAGGGATCGCCTTGCAATCCTCTAACGTGGGCAACAGAGTACCTGCTAGATAGCAGGGGATCTTCTCCTGGAGTTTCTTGACCTCGACCCCATCGGGGATCTCTAAATATATTGATATTGGGCGCCCAGAATATGAGCCTCGACGCCTGCCCTGCATTGTATATCAGTCTCGCTTCAATGCCATTCGCGTGCACAACCACAATACACATTTTCTTCTTTAACTGAGATGTGTCCCAGGTGGGCCATCTTTCTCATTCAAGCTATCTATCTTGCCTGCTGAAGCAGGCCCCCAAAAGTCTTCGGATTTCGAATTTCTCACATATTGCAGAACTTGATTTTTCTTATTGCTACAGGAAACTGCAATTCAGGGACAACGGACTAACTTTGTCACGGACTATGTGTTAAAGGTTATTCTTCAAAAGCTCAGGCTTATGGAATACGAATGCTTCAGGTTTTTTAGGCGTACAGATTATTCACATAGGTTGCGGTGTCTTTGGTTTCTTCCAGATTCTGGGCTTGAACATTTGTGCAGACACAATGGTTGGAGATCAGATGCATCGTGGAATCTCTGGGGGCCAGAAGAAGAGAGTTACCACAGGTGGGCTAAGAAAGAATAGTTCCTTGGCACCACATATAATTTTCATTTGCATAATGTAGTAGTGCCAAGGCAATTTGCTGATTGTTTGATAAGATCTTTGCAGGAGAAATGTTGGTTGGTCGTGCAAAATTTCTTTTCATGGATGAAATTTCAACAGGATTGGACAGTGCTACGACTTTCCAGATTATCAAATGTTTCCGCCAAGTTATCCATCTCTTTGATGCGACAATGTTGATCTCTCTTTTGCAGCTTGCCCCTGAAACATATGAGCTATTTGATGATATCATCCTACTGTCTGAAGGAGAGGTGGTGTATCAAGGACCTCGAGAATATGTGCTTGATTTCTTCGAGTCCATGGGCTTCAAGTGCCCAGACAAAAAAGGGGTTATTGATTTCTTACAGGAAGTAAGTATGATTTCTGATAAAATTATTAGTCCGATGGTTAGTGGGTGGCAGTTGTAAACTACCATCGAGATCTCAAAACGGAAAGATTTACAGCATTTTCACAGATAAGATGTTTGTGGAGCTTGATAACCTTTGTGAGCTTCAGCTTACCATGGTTCCTTTCTATCCATTTACAACACCGGTGATTAAATGAATTGTTTAAATTTTTTTGCAAATACAGCTTCTTAGATTTCACTTCTTAATTACATTTGCGGTGGAGCTACTTGAATTCTACAGGTAACCTCAAGAAAGGATCAAGAGCAGTATATTGGGCAGTTGAAATACAACCATACCGTTACATACCTGTCAAAGAATTTGCAGAGGCCTTTCATTCATTTCATGCTGGCAAGGACCTTTTAGAAGAGTTATCACATCCATATGATAGAAAAAAGAACCATCCCGCTGCTCTTACGTCTTCCAAGTATGGTGTCAGTAGAATGAACATATTCAAATCCTACCTTTCCAGAGAATGGCTACTTATGAAGAGAAATTTTTTTGTATATGTATTCAAAACAGTACAGGTGAGTTGGAATCCAAATTTTGAGAAGCCGTGCCATTTTTTTATTCACTTATTGGCGAAAAGGAGTAAGAGTCCTTACAAACAGATACACAGATTTTAATTTTAGGGGCAATCGCAATGACCATGTTTTTACGCACGGAAATGCATCACCGGACTGTTAATGATGGAAACCTGTACATGGGAGCTCTCTTCTTTGGACTAGTCCATGTAATGTTCAATGGTTTCCCATAATTATCAATGACAGTTAGCCGTCTTCCATTTTTCTACAAGCAAAGAGACCTTCTGTTCTATCCATGTTGGGCTTTTTCTTTACCAACATGGATAATGAGGATTCCACTCTCTTTGCTAGAAGCAGGGATTTGGGTTTGTGTTACATACTATGTTATGGGTTTTACACCAGAGACCGAGAGGTAATTCTTATAGCTTCTGTACCTAAATGAATTTCCATATCATTCATTAAACATGGATAGGAGCACGAGAAGTCTTACTGATCCATTAATCAATGAGTAAACGAATTCATTTATCTTTTGACTATTCCGTAGATATGGCTGGAAGAATGAGAACTCTGACTAATATATTTATGAATCAGTCACACACACAGACACCCCTGTTTTGTAGATGTATAGGACTATGAAATAATTCACTATGCTGCTGTATATAAAATTAATCTGATAGGCCATCTTCAACTTGTATAATATGCAATAGATGCCCAGCAAAGAACTGCCAAAAAGTCAATTTCCAGAAGTGCTAGCCAAGTATTTTTCTGTATAGCTACATTTTGTACCATGCTCAGTATTTGCATTATTTGAAGTTGCTTTCAGTTTTGGCAAGTTTCCTTACATGAATATAAATAAGAAAAAATTAGTTGACAATCTATTATCTCTTCGTCGATCTTCCAATTCAAAACAGTTAAGTGACTGTTAAAACTGCAGGTGAGATTGGATACAACCAGATGAACGTGATACAACCAGATGAACTGATCTAATTATGGACATATGAATCAATCAAAGTGACAATATGAATCAAAGTGACATTATAAATCAAAGTGACCGTAGATTGGGATTGACTATATGCAACTTCTAACTTCAAAATCTCCAAATCTATATCAAACCTGAGTTCACATGGACCTGTTCTGATGCTTTCCTAATATAAGATGGATGTGTACTAACTTGTATGTATTTTCCTGTTTTCATATTATAGATGGGCCTGCTAATTTATATGCATTTGTATGCTTTCAAAGTTTAGATTGGTCGTTGCTACTTTATATACATTTACCTGCTTTCAGAACATCTGCTACAGCATCTTCTGTAGTCGGTGTATACTTATGAGCAGTGTAAATACTGGCAACAGCGTCACAGTCTATTGTGATATAACTGAAAGACAAAATTCATATCAATCAAGTGTCATTCACCACAAACAATTATACTCCGCATTTAACACAACATCTGAAGATACATTACCCTTGAAATCCCCAGTCACGTCTCGCATTGCTGGTGAGATGGTTGGAATCAACACACGTTGGGACTCCATTAAGGTTGTTGTAAGAGCACATGATACCACTGGCACGCCCTTGATCCACACAGCTCTTGAACGGCAGTTGATATGTATCCAACAAGTCTTGTCTGCTCACCTGTTCAAGAACATTACATTAAAAAAAACTCTCTTAAATTAGCACAAACCCATTCACATCCAACTTCGAGTTGCCAACCTCAGCCATTTGTGTGAACTCCAGTAATGCATAGTGGAGCCTTGCCATTATACCTGGTTTCGCATAGAGAAGCGAGGTACTTGGGGAGTTCTTCAAGATTGTGCAAAGCTAAACATTGCGGTTTGCAATCTGTATTTTTATCCCCGTTGGCACTTAATGGGGTTTTTGCAGTGGTAAAAACAATTTCATGACACTACTTATTAGGCGTCTATTAGGGATACTATAAAGTATTTTTTATTGTTGTAGGCACAAATGAAGAAAAACGGCTAGCAAGCAAGGTCATTACGTCTTTAATAGATGCTAAATTTAGAGGGGAATGTGTTGGTGTTTCCCAGTGAATGCACTTAATACGGAAAATATAACAAATCAGCCTATATTAAAAACATAACAAATCAGCCAACATAACATTATGTTGGTAGTAGAAGGTCAAAGAGGATAAATATAGTCCTCCCTATCACTGAACATGCATGGAAGTAAGCAATGGAGGTGGAAGTAAGCAATGAAAGAGTTGTATGCCTGTGTGTACACCGCATATTGGCACAGGTGTGACGGTGCACACCACAAGTTTAAATTGTATGGATCGACATAAAAATTTGCAGATTGGAGGGCAACGACATAAAAACCTGTAGAGGGCATCAGTGACTATATCTATCTTCACCGGGAAAGTCACTTACTCCTTATATGAAAAAAAGAGCAATTAAGGAAATGCAGAGTTAGAGGAAATGCAGAGTTAGTAATGGACTATTACCATAGCATCGAAGGAGAAGTGAGTATGGCCCTCCCAACTATCCATGTTGTAAGCTGTGAAATGCTTGCAGCATGCAGAAGTTCTCAAATGAATAAAAGAGCGGACTTTTTCCTTCGAAGAGGAAGAGAAGGGATCGCCTTGCAATCCTCTAACATAGGCAACAGAGTACCTGCTAGATAGCAGGGGATCTTCTCCTAGAGTTTCTTGACCTCGACCCTATCGAGGATCTCTGAATATATTGATATTGGGCACCCAAAATGTGAGCCTTGACGCCTACCCTGCATTGTATATCGCTCTCGCTTCAATGCCAATCGCCTACACAATCACAATACACATTTCCTTCTTTAACTAAGATGAGTAATAGGTATTCATAACATTAGAGAATACAATGGCAATGGCAAGAGTGCCTTCCTTTACTGGTAACTGAGATGAGTTATAGGTATTCATAACATTATAGAAATACAATGAAAAGATTCAAACCTGGGCAATACGATACCAGAGTGTGGCATCGAAGGACGCGACGGTTAGAATGACCTGAGGAAAACTAGTGGCTGTATGAATGGGACCATTGAAGTGAATGCCACAACCCCACCCGGAAACTTCATGCAGAGCTTCCGGCCACCATTCATATTTGTTGTATTCCCAGGAAAACCAGGATGAAGAGGTCGTCGCTTAGAGTCGGTGAAGGATAGGATACATGGAGGGAGATGAATGGTCAGTCGTTGAATAGATGGCAATGTTTAATTGGCCGTGGACAAATGACGAAAATTTGAGAGTGAACTCCCCCTAAAAGAACGCCTTCGACATAATTATACAAGTCAATAAATCATAACCACTTACGCTAACCTTCCATATTATATATTTGACATTTTAAAAATACATTAAAAATTATTAAAAATTATTATGATATATTAGAATTAATAAAAGTTGTAAAAAGAAAACCTTATGAGCAAAACCTCAATATTACTTTTTGACTAGTTCAAGGACCCAAAGAATTATTTCAATTAATTTTTATTTCTTATGTGATGCATTTACAATACACGTGCTAATATGATTAAAGGAGTTTACCTTTTGTTTTATGATTGGTATTGGTGTACCCCCAGATGGGGTGTCAGCAGGCTCCACGTGCTCAACGGAGAGGGTGGCACCTTCCAGGCTTGCATCGGCCACATGCCCCTGACACGTCCTTCTGCATTTATAACTCCCTCGATGATTGAATGCAACATTCATTGCTTTAATCTTTGTACTCAATGCTCTGGCATGCCATTCTCTATGTTTTCGTCTGGGCGATGGATGAACGACTCTTCCCATCACCTTTGGGCTTGTGATACCCTCCACTTATGCTACTTTATCATGTTGTTGCTCCTCAGCTGAACCATAATGCTTCCTCACTTCTTCCTTAACAACCCTCTAGATTTCAGCTTTGACTCATTTGGTGGATCTCTACTCCCTTGTTGGTTTTCTCTGCCTTACCAGCCTCTGCTACATTGCCTTCCTCTCCTCTCCTGTTGGATATGCCTCGCCTTAGAGGGAAACCAAAACGAGGCCCAGTCTGGTATCAAAATCGCAGGCTTATGGCCAACCATCCCCTTCATTCCTCAGTGACCTAGCTCTTCGCCCTCCTCCTCAGCCCAATCCTCCCTTGGTCAGAGTATCCTTCCTACACTATCTTCACCTTGGGCTTGTCGTGTTGAATGGTTTGACCTCCACGATAATTCTTTGGGCTTTGCCCCTAGCCCAATCCAGGATTTGGATTCTTCTTCGCAACTAGCCATCGTCCCTCCTGTTAGAATATAGAAGATGGTGTGCTCGTTTTACCATTGACGATACCTTCGTCACCCAACCATAGGCCGAAGCCTCCCTCCGAGCACCTTAACCTTGACTGATAATTCCTCCGGAAGAAAACCCTAGGCTAGATAGCCAAACAAAGGGTAGCGCACCTCTCTCCAAGAATAGCGCAACACAAAAGACTGATCAGATAGTCCCAAACCCTAGCCAAGAGATATTCAAGCCAATATTGAAACTAGTTGTTGCTGCAGCTACACCTGCAACCCTCCTCCAAACCTGCACACCAGACTGCAACTGCAGTGCGCACCAACTGGGAAACTGCAATTCTGAGATGCTACAAATGAGCACTGGCACCCTGTATTTATAGTAGTTATGCCAGTTTTGTTGGGGCCGACTTCTCCTTCTGGATATGTGTTTGTTCAATATATTATTATTATTTTTGGCCGACTTCTTCTCTTGGAGGCTAATAACCTAATATAAATTATCTTCTTGAGCCGACAAGGCTTCTAGGGTTATTAGCCACTCATTAGGGTTTCTCTTTCTTTCTGGAGTCTTCTATTCTAGTCAGGTTCATACGTGGAGGTAAATACCTCCCGCAGCTACCATAATATTAACACTCCCTCCTAGCTAGAGAGGTATTTGCAGGTAATGGACTTGAGCACAAAACATACCATTTACCCGGTAGCATCAATATAGTCATCTAGACTATTTCATGACTAGATCATGAGCATCACCATCACCATCAGCTACATCATC
>ML796429.1:14832-41665 GCA_009831015.1 Picea engelmannii
GTTCCTCCCATCTTGAGACTAGCAAGATGGATCAAGTCTCCTCATCTAAGATTTTCTGTATCCTGCAATATACTTCAATTTGTCTTATCCAATTATCTAACTTTTCCGCATTTAGTTCCCCATCATACAAAGGTAACTCAAACTTAACATCAAGCTTTAACAAAGGCATGTCAAACTTATGCTTATGTGTATGCTTTTGTATAGTATGTTTCATAGAATGAGAACTAGCATTTGAAGTAGAACTTGAAGAAGCAGGAGAATAAGGTGGTGAAGGAGGAAGATTTGAAGATTCTCCTTTCTCTTCACTTTTCTCCTTGGTAAGAGGTTCCCCTAGATCATGTTTTTTTCTCTCCAAAAAATCATCATATAACACTTTGACCATTTCTGTCATGAAGAAAACTTCTTTTTCGAACTCTCTAGTTCATGGAGAAGTTTCTCCTTTTGTCGCTATTCTTTTCTTCCTCAACACTCATTCTATTTCTGAAATGAATTCAGCCAATTATCCTTCTCCTCTTCGAGATTTGGATCTTGTGAGCATCCAATCCTACACTTTTTACACCTTCCAATACAAGCAAATCTCTGATACCAAAATACTTGATCCAAAAATGAAAGGTATTATAAACAAATTGACATTACCTTGATGCTCGTGAATAATTAAAGATTTCAGCCATCTTTAAAATAATCATGCTGCAAATAAGAGAAGATAACAAAAATAAGAAAGAGAAATAGACACAAATAACTTGTTAACGAAGTTCACCAATGTGTGGTTACGTCTCCAGGTCCACTTCCAAGTGGAGGACCACTTTATTAATATTCAATGCTCAAGTTCTCTTTACAATGGTTCTTTGTTGTTACAAACAGGATTCTGATATGTTGTACAAGACCTCCTTATGCATATGCACACATGCCCCAACTATATCCTCTCAAAACATGACTCAATGCCTCTCAAAACATGAGAAATGGGCCATTAGCTCAAGTTGCTCTCGCATTCCCTACAATAAAATAAGTCCCCCCACAAGCTCAAAGGGCCTAGCTTATATAGTTTTTAGGCTCAGTTATGGAAGCTCAACTTCCCACAAAGATATGGCCTCTTTTTGGGGTCGAATCCCCCTCCATATGGCCAAAATAATCTCCAAAAAGGCCCAATCTAGGAAAAAACTATAATGAAAAAACCACTCTGATATAAAAATCAAATTAATCCCCTAAGGATAAGCGCACACCCCTTTTGCAGAGGTTCTATGGGTCATATGGCCAAGCGCCAGCCAAAAGGGTGCTACGCGTTGGCCCCTCCTCCATTTGCTCCTAGTCATTAGGCGAATGCAATGGGACCTAGAGACCAATCAAACGGATAAGCCCCCCATCGATCGGCCCTGGTCATTGGTCATACCCCTGGTCACGTGGTGTTTGAGTGATAGTTTGGCGGTCTATCCCCCGAGCCCATGCCTTTATGTTATCTGCTCCCTAGAGCTTCCATAAAACCAAAGTTGGTGGATGGACTAACAAGCCCCATCTGGTAGCCTAATGGTCATTCCTTCATGTGAAGTTGTTGGAGCCACCAAGAGGTCGTGGGGTCGAATCTGCTTGTTGCCAAACTTTTACACCAGTCATCATTGGCCATCTGCAGGGTGCCATGTGGTGACCCGTGATTGGTCCACATCTGATGCCATACAATCAGTCACCCTTCCACCTATCTGACACGTGTTAGTCTGTACAACCAGTCACCTTGCCACCTGTCTGACACATTTCAGTTCATACAACTAGTCACCTGCCACTTGCTTGACACGTGCCAGTCCATACCGCCCAGTAACATTTCACGTGTCAAGCCATACTGCATGGTCACCTACCACGTGTCCATCCATATGGCCACGTCACCTCTGAATGATGTCATGTCAACATGATGTCACCTGTCGTACTGCTAACGTCAGCATTGACTTTTGACTGTTAATTTTTTTCTTGTTTGGGAATTTGATCAGAATGTGATAACTTCCGCATACAGTTTCCGTTTGAGGAAAAAATGTATGGTCGGAATCAGTGTAACGAGACGGACGCAATGAAACTATTTTCTTCTGATTCTGAGAACTTTTATTTTTGAGCATTTTCTAGACCTGGGGATCCTCCTAGATCACTTCTCCAGGGTACTCTTGGCACAGTAATAAGCTTTGCTGCAAAGGCTTCCTATATTTAAGAAAAAAATTGTAACTTAAATCCATGGTGCTTTCTGAGCTTCATGCTTCACCCACAATTGGGCATTTAGGGTTTACCAAAACCTATGAAAGAGTCAAACATTATTTTTTCTAGGATGGTATGAAACAAGACATCCACACCTTTGTGGATAAATGTGATGTCTTTTAATGCAACAAGGGAGAAACATTCAAAGAACCAAGAACTCTCCGACCACTTCCAATCCCCCCTTCTATTTGGTGGGATATTTCTATGTATTTCATAGTGGGCCTACCTAAATATAAAAATAAGTCAAACATCATGGTGGTAGTTGATCGTCTTTACAAATATGCTCATTTATGTGCTCTTTAACATCCCTTCATCGAATCCACAGTGGCTCAAGTTTTCATGGATAATATCTTCAAACTTCATGACATTCCTCATTCTATTGTCTCTAACAGGGATCCCACGTTCACCAACAATTTTGGGAAAGAATTGTTCAAGCTATAGGGCACCCAATTACATCTCAACACCACCTATCATCCCTAGACTGATGGCCAAACTGAAATTGTTAACAAGCGTTTGGAAAAATATTTTCAGTGCTTTTCATATGACCGACAACACCAATGGGACCAATGGTTACCCCTAGCTGAATGGTGGAACAACACATCTTACCATACAACTACTCACATGACTCCTTTTGAATTAGTCTATAGACAAAAGCCACCTTCGGTTCTCTCATAGATGCCAAGTGTCTTGAAGGTTTAGGAGGTTGACAACAATCTTACAGTATGCAAGGCCATTCTCTATACCCTCAAATACAATTTGGTGATGGCTCATAATCGCATGAAGCAACAAGTCAATCAAGGTCGTTTTGAATGTCAATTTAAACATCAATGGGATCAATGGTTACCCCTAGCTGAATGGTGGCACAACACATCTTACCTTACAATTACTCACATGAATCCTTTTGAAGTAGTCTACAAACAAAATCCACCTTTAGTTCTCTCATACATGTCAAGTGTCTCAAAGGTTTAGGAAGTTGACAACAATCTTACAGTATGCAAGGCCATTCTCTATACCCTCAAATAAAATTTGGTGATGGCTTATAATCGCATGAAGCAACAAGTCAATCAAGATCATTCTGAATGTCGATTTGTTGAAGGGGGCAATGTGTTTCTTCTTCTATAACCTTATAAGAAAACTTCACTCAAAGCTAAACATTTTCAAAATCTTTCTCCCAAATTTCAAGTGAGTGGGGCCTATGACCTAGCAGTTAGCTCTGCCTAGTGATTCTAAGCTCCATCCTATTTTTCGTGTCTCGTGTTTAAAGAAGGTGATTAGAACTAAGTGACAAAATCAAACCAGTCTCCCTAAGTTGGATGAAGAAGGCTCAATTTGGTTGCAGCCCCAACAATCTTGGATCAGCACAAGAGTCATCTCTGTCAGTGCACCATCAAGGAAGTGTTAGTGCAGTGGAAAGATACAACTCCAGAAGATGCCACATGGGAGCCCTCCACCATTCTGCAACAATTTCCTCATCTCAAGCCTTGAGGACAAGGTTGTTTTTCAAGGGGTAGGGCATGTTAGGTACCTAACCCCTCATGTAGGTAGAATAATATATTTCCCATGTAATAAAGGCCGACATTAGTTTATAAGGCCTATTTAATAAATGTGAACAAGTCAATGTAAGAATACCTATAGAAGCTTCCACTTCTAGAAATATCTTTCTCTAGAATGTTATTTAGAAGATAGAATTAGTATAAACAAGAGTAGGAGGCATGAAATTTTTTGTCTTGAGAATTATTGTAATAGAGTTTTTCTCTACTGGAGGTTTCCCCCTTGAAGAGGCAAGTGAACATTTCTTTCTTTGAATAAAGGTATCTTTTCTGGTGTTGCTCTTCTAAATATTTTGTTGTTCCATTGATAACTTCTGAATATTCCTTTTTATGCATATTATATTACATTTGGTACCTTACAATGGAAGCCTATAAATATCAATTTCTTAGCTTCTCTCTGCTATGTGAGTATTCCCTTCCCAAATAAAAACCTTGCTATAAATCGTGGTCTAGTTAGGTTTCTTCATGGTAGGGACCTCTCTTGTTGTTGGCTAGACCTACATATGTGAATATGACCCTCGCTTAAAGCTTGCAAAGAACACAAGAATGTGTCAATGATGAATAATGAAAAGCCCATAGTGTGAATGAACCAATCGACCGCATATGGATATTAATTCTAGTTGAAATGAAKATTTCTCTTGAGAGTCCTTGAACACCACCCTTCCCACAGCTAGGTATTGATGCACCAATCAAATATCTCACGAKCTAGACAAMATTTCATACACTACTCAAGAATGCSAATGTTTTGTGAACAAAATTCTTTAATCGAATTTCTCAACTGAAGGTGATCGACCCAATATTGCATGGATTCAGTTAACACAAAACTAAATGACCCAATATTACATGGAATTTATTTGTTATAAAGGCAAAGAGTAGAGTACAGTATAGGAGCATTTAAGACACCTACCCAGAGGAATTTGAAGACTAGAGTGATCGTACGACACATAGGGAACTAGAGGATACAAGCCAACAATGAAAATCATGGTCTAGAGGTGAGTATGCCCAACAATAAAAATCATGGTCTAGAGGTGAGTATGCCCAGCAATAAAAATCATGGTCTAGAGGTGAGTATGTTGTTTGGGTTAGAAAAATGATCAACCGACAAGTTAACATGCGACTTAGAGGAGGGACTCAACCCGTGGGTCATTGGAAACATAACCAATAGTCAAAAGAGGTAGGGAAATATAATCTAGCAAATAATAATTCACCCCAACAATTGAAATCTTGACCCAACAAATTGTTTAAATGACCAGACAATTTGTTGACGGTCCAGGGAACAATGGGAGGCTCTCTCCAAACAATTTCAGGATTATGACGACTTGCAACATTACTCCTTCCCTATATTTGTGATGTCTACGTCAACGAATGAGTTGAAATGTAGAATGCATTGTTGTCAACAATATGAGTTGAAATGTAGAATTTATTTCCATCAGCAATATTGGGTAGAACCTTTGCATCACTTCTAAACTTTCCACGTTACCTTCCATCACATTGCTTACTTCATACCACTTTCAACCTTTTTTTTTTCTAAAATTTAGCGCTTATTTTTTGAACTTGATACCACTGTTGATAAAACAATATTTTCCTTGAGCTTGATACCACTACTAATACTACAATGGCACTCTTCCCTCAACTCAAAATCTAGTCATCCTTGGTCAAAATAAAAATGACTAACATGGTAATGATGAGAGTTGGAAGGCTCTTTAAGGTTTGGGTAATAATAGTCATATGAAGTAAATTTTGATATATGTTTTTCTAGCAATGCTATGACAAATTTTGAGAAAGGGGTGTGAATACCTTTGGTAAGTAATAATGAAGTTATGTTTTGGCAGTACAACATTTTTGATAGTATTCTAGAGCTTCTTCATGATTGGATGAGCTAGACCTTTTTGACTTTGGATATTTCTATTGTTGTATAGATGGTAATCTTGAAAGAGACTACTCACTATGAACTTTGCAAAACTCTTTATTATTTTCATTTGGAATCTACAATATAATTAACATTGTGAATGTTGAAAATAAATGTCATGAGCTACATTAGTAAAACTTCACAAAACAAAAAAAATCTCTTTTTTTTCCTTTTTTTTTGGAACAAAACTTGCCAGCATGTTGGTTTTCATAAATGTTTAAGAAAATCAACAATGATCATGCTTTATAGATTATAACATGAATGGATAAAGATCATTCTGGCATAGCACGCTCCAAAGAGGCAGTCGAGGGAAGAATAGCACTCCAAATGTAGAAGCCCCTGGGTCTTATCACTTGAATTGATTGTAAATGAGGTGGGAATGAGGTATTATTTAGAGTGCCTTAGTTCCCCATTATCTAGGCCACGGGTTAATCCCATGGTCGGCTGAGGCACACCACATGTTGGGACTCAATGAAGTACCAATCTATCATATGATGCCCCAAAGTGGTTTTCACCACAAGATTTTTATTTTGTATTATTTTTTTTTACAGAAGAGGACTTGTTAGGAAACTAGTTTTCAAGTACTCATCTATCTTATGATTCCTGCAAATAGTTTTTTTCACCATAAGAATTTTTTATTTTATCTAAGATTGTAAATGCATAATTAGTTTGAATAGAAAGAAGAAACATTTTCAATCAAATTCAATTGTTGTTCCTGTAGCTTTTATATGAATTCTTCTTTGGACAATGGATTTTAATAAAGCTTTAGTCTATGTCCATTTATCATAAGGGGAGTTCTTATTTCATCTATTGTTTCAATATTCACTTAACCATTGTTGAAATATGTATCTACTTCATAAGGTCCCACACATATTATATTGATCTTGCCTTTAAATATTTGAATTTGTACTCATCTAGCAATGCCCAATCACCAATTTGGAACTTCTTAGCTTTGATGAATTTGTTATGACATTGAGTCTATGATGTTGGAAAATTTATGCGTGAAATAGGACCTACTACATCATTTCATCTAGCACATTAAGTTGATCATCTTTCTTTCTTTGCTACAGAAAGTTCAAGGCCTAATTCAATTGTTGTTATAACTATCTTGATTTCAAATTAAATAGGTAACCTAACAATTCTACCATAATCTAGATCATATGGTGTAAATATGTATGTTGTTGTTTTCCAATTAGTATGATAGGCCCATATAGATTCAGTCAATCTATTAGCCCAATCTTTTTTCTATGTGTCTACACTATCTTTGTGTATATGTTGTCAAACTCTTTGCTTGTGACTTCTAATTGTACATTAACTTGTGGATGGTGAGGAGTGGAATTCCTATGATGAGTTTGATACAAAATCATAAGGTTTTCAATCATATTAGATGTGTATTGAGGCCCTTGATATGTCATTATCTCCCTTGGAACACCACATTTGGCGAATATTTATTTGTATAAAAATTATGTCGCCTTCACTTCTTTGGCATTCTTTAATGGTTTGACTTCTACCCATTTCATAAGATAGTTAATACAAACTAGAATGTATTATTTTCTAATTTTAAGGTCGATCTATAGATCCTACAAACCAACCCCGATTTAGTAAAGGGTTTTAATGGCACTTGTGGCCATAATGGAGTTTCATCTAATTGGCTAGATTTTCCCACGCATTGATAATCATCACATTGAGAAAAAAACTTTTTGGCATCTTTATGTAATGTTGGCCAATAGTATTTTTCATGAAGAACTTTTTGGGTTGTTCTTTTTGTAGCAAAGTGAACTCTTCATGGATCATCATGAAAAGCAAGTAGTACATCATAGACTTGATCATATTTTTATGCACAATGTTGTGGCACATTATCTGGTCCAACCTTAAACACATAACCTTTTATCCAAGTTAATGAATCACTTTGTTTGACAGTTTTATGGCACTCCTTGTAAGAGAAATACTAGGGAAATTTATTTGCAATAAGGTAGTTAGTTATATCAACAAAACACGGGGTTTGAATTGACACAACAAATATATGCTTATCTAGGAAAGAATCATCAACGCTTCCTAATATGTGCCATTAATCAATCTAGATAGAAAATTTGTAACACCATTTTTTTTGCAAAGCTTGTTAATTGTAGTTAAATCAAATTCATGGAGTATAAACAACCATTTAAAACTAATTTATTCATTAAATATTTAATTTGTAGAATGATCAATATGCACAAAAAGTGGATAACCAATGATATAATGTCAAAACTTGTTTATAGCATACACTACTACAAAGAATTATTTTCTATAACAATGTAGTTTAGTTTTGCACTTAAAAGTTTCTTGTTTCTATAGTGGATTGCAAATGGTTCCTTAAATTGTTCTCTCAAACTCTAGAAAGGTTTGAAAGAACGTATTCTTAAATTGATCAACTTTTTTTTTATATGAAAGTATGGTGGCTGAAGGTTGTGAAAGTACCCAATAATTGAGTTCAAAGTCAAAGTATAGGTGAAACGTTTTAAGTCTTGTAGAAGTATAGTGGTTGAAGGTTGTAAAAGTATAGGTGAAAAGCTTTAAGTCTTGTAAATGTATGGTGGTTGAAGGTTGTGAAAGTATAGGGAAACTATTTAAGGCTTGTAATTGGTGAGAAATCACTTTGTAAAAGGGTTCAAACTCACTCAATATCAAGAAAAGTGAAGTGGGGCATTAGCACGTTATTGTTCTTTTTATCACCCAAAAGGTTTGGGATGTAATTAACTAAGCCAAGAGTTAAAAAAAAAGGAGGTTGGTCATATTTTTGTAACCTTTTAAAAGGGGAAGCGAGAGAGGCTTTTTGCAAAAGTAAAAAAGGAGGTTGGTTAAAACAATTTTTTTTTTTACTATTTCATCATGTGAAAGGAAATTGTAATTATGTAAACTTAATAACAAGATCATTTTTGTGTGGAGATTGTTTCATAGACCTATCTTGAAATAAGAATAAGGGGTATAAGGTACATGTTCTTCTTGTGCAATGGTGGATAAAATTTGATGCTTGATGGTGTATTTTTTCTAGTAGTTGATACTAATCTTTATTTTAGAAAACCAACCAAGAAAACAAATTAAAATTCTCATGTGTTCATGAAGTGCAATGGTGATTGCAATCATTTAGTCCCCTCAAACTTATTATTTTTGTAAATTGGAAAATAGTTTAGTAACACATATGCATTAAGTGAAAATTGTGAATCAAAGTGTCTCTTAAAAAGGGTGGAGCTACAAACCCTTTCAAAGTAAAAAATAAATTGTGACTATTGCCAAAAATACCTGCCTAAAATTGAATAATGAG
The DNA here is from genome assembly GCA_009831015.1 of Picea engelmannii. Classification (NCBI taxonomy): domain Eukaryota; kingdom Viridiplantae; phylum Streptophyta; class Pinopsida; order Pinales; family Pinaceae; genus Picea; species Picea engelmannii. The sequence continues at coordinate 23,822 of ML796429.1, forward strand.
GTCGGTCATCAAAGAAAAATTGTTGTAAAAATAACACTTTGTGGTGCATGATCGATAGTACCCAACACCTTAAGGTTGTTTGCCACGATTTCAAGCAAGTGTGACAAATCTAAAATGGGTAAATGAGAAACATGTTTACAAAACTGCAATCAAGAAATAAAAGAACTACAATACTCCTTACATGAATTGGATAACTAGGTTATTGATCTTCATAAACAAATTGATCTAAAGGAGCACTTCAACTAAAATTAATTTAAAAGGAGAAACAAATTGAAAACATGGTTGATGCAACATCTACAAAAAATGACCTCATACAAAAGGTTAATGTTACTTGTGACACAAATGAATTAATGAAAATCATGTATGATACCTGTGACATAAATGATCTAATGGAAATGGTTGATAAAAGTCCAATAAAAGAGATTGTTGATGATTCCTTACCAGGTTGTCAAATGCAATTATGCATCAATAGTGAATTGATGAAGACAAGTTTTGAATATGAGTCACAAGAAGAAGCAAGGAGTGATACCAGAAGTAATATCAATGAAAGTAAACTTGAATTTTTTTTTTTAAGTAAGAAAATAAAACTATCATGAATGCATGGAAGAACATCAAGTACAAAATGATCTTTCCAATCCTATAATAAAAAATTGAGAAGGAATATGCAACAATAAAAAAAGAATGGGATTCAAATATGATAATAAAGTTATCATTCATATTCCCTACTATTCTAGAATAATCCACTTCTATAACACAAGATTCCTTCTAGGAGACTCCACTTCACTTGTTTCAGTTCAACATTAGAATGCTAAGTTCTGACATTTTCATTGATTGGTCACATGGAGAATCATCGTTTTGGTCTCCATCCTTGTCTTGATTGTGGGGAGACAAATCATCATTCAAATAAATGTCAAAACAAGAAGAAGGCTCAAAAGAAAACAATTCATTATGGCTCGATAAGTTCTTAGAGATGGAATCAACAAGTCAATATTTTTCATAAGTCTTATCGTCTAGGTCATACATAGGTAAATACACATTTGAATGGTGAGATTAAAAAAGTAGTTGCATCAGTTATTTCAAATGTTGATTTTGGGCATGACAAGGGGACCTGATCCGAAAGGATCTTTTAATGGTTGTGGTTGAGTTTTTAATTGCATGTGATTATTAACCATTTAAGAAGCTAATGAAAGATGATGAATATGAGAGAATATATCACAGCCATAATACAAAATACAGATATGAATTGAAGCAATAAGAACAACAAACCATAACAAGAGAATTGATAACGAAGTTCGGCAAAAAATTGCCTACGTCTTCGAGCCTTTGTCTTAGTGGGGGAGGCTTCTTTATTTCTGTTCAAAGCTCAATAAGTACATCACAGTAGTTCCATAAGGCTACAAGACTGATCTAGTCATGTTCTTCCAGATCTCTAGAACCCAGAAGAATAAACGACACGCAAAATGGATGACCGAAGCTCCTAGAAATGGCCCGCAAGCATCTACTCCACAATAGCTTCCCTGCATAAAAATGGCTTTGGCTTGGCTTCCCTTCAGCATAAATATTCTCTGAAGTCCCTCCATGGCCTCAAATAGGACTGGTTTTTATAGATCTGAAGTTGGTTATCCTTCCCCAACTTCCTCCCAAAATCTGGGCTCAAAAAGAGCCCAATATCTCCCAATAATGGCCCAAATCTCCATTAATAGGCCTAAAAATCAAATAAAAATCCAAACTGCATAGTTAAAACCCACTATCTGCAATAATAAAGGGCCTATCCCCCTAGACTAGTGTGCGCCCCCCTATTAATGGTCATATGGCATCTTAATATGGCCAAGTGCCAGCCCAAAGGGTTGCGCACTGGCCTTAAGATCTTGCTAGCTCTTGGGTTCATGGCAAATACATGGGACCAGAGTCTAGAACAAGTATCCCTCATGCGCAATTTAAGTGGATAAGCCCCCCCGGTCGTGTGCTATGCTAAGAGACCACGAGTTGGCTTATCCCTAGCCCCCTTTGCACCATTTCTTAACATACATTACAAAGTATATATTATAATGTGGGTTTGTTTAAACAAGCAAAAACATGGCGCGTTGGTGGTTTGTCCATTACTAAAGCTCTAGCTTGACCATAGGTCGTGGGTTCAAAACCCATGGACCCCAACATTTTTTAAACTTGCCACACAATTGTTGACTGGGTTCCATGTGGCACCACCACATTTGTCTGAATATTGAAAAGTGTCACTTTGCCATTGGTCCAAGTATGCATCATCTGACCAGTCACATGTTTCCACTACTTCCACATGTCACTTTTGTCACTGCCACATGTCACCTCCAGAGAGTTCCACGTCACCCTTTTATTGTTGACTTTTTTTTTACTTTTTCATTGTTTGGGAAAACGGTCAGAGTGTGATAACTCTCACGTACGACGCCCATTTGAGAAAATGAATATACGGACGGAATCAGTGCAACGAGACGATCACAATGGAATCGATTTTTTCTGATTCTGAGAACTTTCATTTTTGAGCCTTTTTGAGCCCTGTCAGGCTCCTGGATCCGATTCTGGATCAGGCCCACTCTAATTCAAATTGAAAATTGACTCCAAATGTTACTCCCTTGTACCTTGGGGGGGACTACACAAACAAAATTAGAAAGATACTCTCTTGCACCTCAAAGGGGGGAGTACATTGATAAACACAAAATTGATACAATGAAGAAGAATCCAATTCCCAAGCTTAGATCCCGTCCACATACTTCTCACCTTGCACCTGACAGGGGGAATATTAGTGATGATAGTTGGGATTCAAGATTCAAAGTATTATTCAATAAGAATTTAGGAATTATAGCATGGCAAATAGTCTCCTCAACAGGTTATCTATAATTCAATCAACTTCAAATAAATCTCATCAAATCATCATATTTAGGAATATCTAGCATAAAATCTAGAACCCTCTCATTTCCCTCAAACTATTAATTGGGATGTTGATTGACACCTAATTGTGTCTAAATTCATAGAGTGCTTCGATTATCCTATTTTTTCACTGATAACATAATGGTGATTCTATTTTTTCACAAATTAGTAGGGGAATGTTCAGACATGGTAGTTCTTCACTTCTAGAATTTCTACTCTCATTCAAAATTCAATCCAGATGAACCATTCAACATCCATTGTAAAAAAATTCCAAGCATATCTTCATTGAATCTTAGTTTAGAAGTTTCAAACTGAATATTGAAATGATACTAATTTATGCACTAGTTCATGTTGACTTAATAGTATAATTATTCAAACTTGTGATTGAGGGGGGGAATGTTAGACTATAAGTCCCTAGACAATCACAAAGGTTGATATCACCTTCTTATGAGTTTCCATATGTATCTATTGATAAGGTGTCATCCTTATCCACTTATGATTTTTTCGTGAGATTTAGATCTACAAGTGGCCATACACATGTACTACATATTGATATCATTGGATGAATATATGTGTTGAATATGGCTTAAATCATTTTCCACCAAGTTATTGTCACGTGTTCTATTTATTAACAAATACAAATCCCTATGTCCTTTCAAGTCAATGTGAGTGGGTCTTTTATTCATGAGTGCTAGGTAGAGTAGCTTGATCATTTGTTGGATTCAATTTAAGAGGAGTGCCTTTCAAGTATATACCAAAAGAAGTTGATCGTGTAGAATACCTAGAAGATGTGGGAGAGTGGGAATATGTGTCAAACGAAGAGATCCAAGAAGTTGACCATCCATTCATTGACTCACATCCTATGGATCATGTTGTTGATGATGATTATATAGATGATGTATTAGTGTTAGACAACCCAGATGTGGTTATAGGTGATCCTTTCAATGATTTTAATGGCTTATATATAAATTTTGATCTTGATTAGTCAAATGTTGAATTGGATGAGATTCAAGTTCAATGGATATGTAATAAAATTGATTTAAAATGAAGACTTCAACATTTTGAACTATTATTGAATGCTAGAATTTGCTTCATCTATTATATGTTGACCTTAGTTTAATGACTTGGTTTATTTTTATCCTTTAATGGTTGTATACTTAATCACTTTTATTATATTGGATAAGGCAATAGAAAGTAGCAAGTTTGAATTGGACCTTATTTATGAAAGTGGGTTAAAAATGTGGGATTAAGGTCTATATCTGTAATTTAGTTGATCATCCTAGTTAATCATTAACAACATACCCATTGATGTGAAAAATTGAAATGAACCAAATATGACTTTAATTACTGAATTAACATATAATTACCCCTAAATACCTCGAATTTACCATTATTTAATGCTTATTGACCTGTGATTTCTACTAATTAACCCTAATTGACACTTGATTACCATTAATTGGCCTCTATTGACCACTAACTACCACTAATTAACCATTGGTTACCTCGAATTACCCCTAGTTTACCCCATATTATGCCTACTTGACCCCTAAGTAACCTCTAGTTACCTCTAATTAACCCTAATTCATCACTAATTAACCCATTAAACCCTTAATTAACCCTTGATTAACCCTACTTACTCCTAATTCACCCCTAATTAAATCTTAATTACCCCTAATTTACCCATATTTATAACTATTTACCACTAAATATACCTAATTGACCATTATCTAACACTTATAGACCTAATTACCACTAATGAACCCCTAATTACCTTGAATTAACACTAATTACCCCTACTTGACCATTAATTACCTTGAAGTTCTCTTCTTTTTTCTCAATGGAATACACATCTTGGGAAACCTTCCAGGTATTTCCCCTCATTTTGAGAATGGTATGGGAGGAAAACCGATCGGTTACATTTTTGGCGACCTAACCCGACGGGGAAATCGAGTGAGGCCCTCACAGAGGAAACCAACTTAGGGACTTGACCCTGATACCTTCTGCATTTAATAATGCACAACTCTCAACCACTCGATCTAACCCACCAGGCTCAAATTACCCTTACTTAACCATGATCATCCCTAATTAACCATTTATTTCTCATATTTTACCCTTAATTAATCCCTAATTACCATGAATTACCCCTAATTGACCATTGATTACCACTAATTAACCCTTAATTACTCAAAACCACCACTAATTCACCCCTTAATCAACCCCTAATTACCCATACTTTTTTTCCAAGAAAAAAATTGCAAGGAAACCCAAGGGATGCTTCCCCACATTTGTATATGGAATCCTTAACAACCCCATCTACATAGACTAGTGATCCTCACCTAGGGGGATTCAAATTAGGCACCTGTTTGGCATAGAACTAACCAAATTCCCAACAACATTAGTGGAAACCATTTGAGATAATCCCGTGGGCTCTCTAATTTCCCCTACTTACTACTAATTGACCCTTAAGTAGCTTTCAATTAACCCCTGATTACCCCCAAATACCCATAATTAAATCCTAATTAAATTCTAATTAACCTCTAATTACCCTTAAATACCTTCTTATTACCCCTATTTGACCCATAATTAACCCTTATTTACCCTTATTTACCCGTAATTACCACGAAGAACCAATAATTAACCCCTAATTACCCCAACTTACCTCGAACCAGTTTGTGACCTTGACATGTTGATTCACAAACCAATTCAATCTATTTGCCAAAAAAAATGGTGCCCCCACCCCACCCAAACTCTAAATTAGTGTAATATAATGCTTCCCCCTCCACACATGCATATTTGAACATTGGGTCTTGTCAATTTGTTCATTTAAGCATTATGATTTAAAGAGATTTAGGGTTCATTATTTTATTCGATTTGATCACCTTTTTCTCTTAAGGATCTCAACATTAATGGGTAAAAATTCTCTAGTTGATTATCTCAAAAGAGAAATAGCCTCTGTCATGATGATTCCACCAAACTAGGATCATATCCAACACATTGGGCGATCTATGCAAACATTTTTCAAATGTTCATTAGAAGAAAATGCAATAATATACCAAGCCATCATGAATGGATTTCTGACACATTCTTGTCAAGGAGAGGGACCTCCTTTTGACATTTATGTCAATATATCCCAACTCCTCAAGGAAACCATGGCCAATGGAAATGCAATACCAATGTAATTGTATAAATGATTCTAAATGTCAACTGCACTAGTACCTTCATCATTGGTAGATATTTTAAGTCCACTGATGAAATTCCTACTAGCTTCGTTGAGTCATGTTATCCCCATTTTGTGGGATAACTAAGGAGATGATGTCTTGAGACCCTCAGGTTGCAAATATGGAGTATCGAGAGATCACATGACTAGTAGTGTCCACTTGCAAATATGGAAGCTTGCTCTATCACCACTAGTTTGGATCCATTGTCAGTGCATCTACCACACCAGCTAGCTTCTGGAGGACACATGGGTCTTTCTCCATGCGGTACAAGTCAGGTATTATGGGAGGTAATCACCCTAATATTTATTTTTTTTACAAGAACGATTATAGATTTTGTATTAAAACGAGGGCGAGACTTCAGAAAAAGATACATCAACCTTTCATGGAAGGTCTAAAACTGGTAGAGACAAAACCCAACATATAGTAGAAAAATTACATAAGGGGTAATATAAAATTGAACCCAGATACATACTAACAAAACTAGAAGATGGCTAAATAGACAAAATGAGATATATATAGATGGAGGAGCAGGAGAAGACCTGCTGGAACCAAATCCATTTAAAGACCAATGATAAGATAAGAACCACCATGTGGTCATCCAAGTGTTTTCCACCACAAAATTCATATAGATCTGGGCCATGGGGAGTGACACGCGATCTTGAAAATGACTAGGGGATGGGGAAAAAACTAGAAATTGAATCATTGAGAAGGTAAGATCCCAAAGGGAGGGTCGAGCCTGCATTTGCAAGTCTATCTTCCTCTGAGTTGTGAGTTTGAAGGATGTGATAACATTTATAAGAAGAAAACTGGGATAGTAAACCTTTTATTCTTAAGATCATCCTAGCCATAGTGTAGGAAGGGGGAGCCTTGGAGGAGTTAAGGGATCGAATGAGGATCCAAGAATCGCCTAAAATGTCCACCTCCTTTATGTTTAGAGAAAGAAGGAGATTAATACCCTGAAAAAAAGCAAGGGCCTTCGCCATGTTTTTTGAAATGGTGCCAAGTCCCCAAGCGAATTTTTCCTTTATTTTTTCTCTAGGATAAAAAATTATCAACCCCACACCTGCCACCGCAATATTTCCCTTAGAAACTCCATAAAAAAAAGACAATTATGCGTGGACTCTTTCTGCCAACTTGCAAACTGTAGTGGATCAAGATGAATTTCCCCATTGATGACGATCAATTGAATGAGGAGAGGGAAAGGGGGGGAGAGAGAGGTTTAGATCGACAATCCATTTTTATTCTTGAGGAGATATATTTAAAGAATATAGATAACGAGGAGGATTGGAGGAGATATTCTCAAGAAGGAGGGAGAGAGCACGTTTTTTGACTTGCGAGGGAGAGCTACTAATATTCTGGAAGATGAGGAGGTTGCGGGCTAACCAATTTTTCCAAAGAATGAATTTACAAAGAGAAGACCAGATCCAGCCAATGATGGAGTGGCGAGGAAAGGGGGATGGATAGGTTTTCCCCTAGTTACAAAAAATATCCCCCCACTGAGTCAGGAAGAACAAAATTAGGAGTAAGCGAGAGGAGGGAAAGATGCCAAACTTCTTTGACAAACTCACAATCTAGGAGAAGGTGCTTGGTACTTTCACTGTTCTTCTTACACAAAAATCACCAGGTTGGGCCTTGCTGACCAGGTTTTTGCAAATTATCCCCAGTGAGAATTTTCCCTTGCACTACGAGCCAACATAAAAAGTTGACTTTAGGGGGGGCATTGTTATCCCATACATTCTTCCATATACTAGAGGATGGATGTCTCATCTACTGATTCAAATTGAGATTGTAACCTTTATTAATAGAGTAGGAGCCTTGTTTATTCCCCCAACCTCTTGAATCTGGCTTATCCTTATGGATGGGGGATTTTCCTTTGAGGAAGGAGAGTAAGGCTGCAAGACAGGGCTGAAGGTGATCAGGGAAAGAAGGTAAATCCCAATCACACCATGATCCATCCTGATTCAAATGACATATATCGACCAAATTATCTATACACTGGCTCTTCATCCACTCACATAAACCTTTGAGATCATCTTTGTTGGCTATAGGGTTGTCTCCAATGATACCATCAACGCATAGTTTAATCTTGTTGCCATTTCTAGGGATCCAGTGGAGGTTTTGATGAAACATGGGCCAAGATTTAACACAAAGTTTCCATATTTGGTTCCTGAAGAGAAGCTTGGAGGTTTATCCAAGGCCCTTAAATGCCTACCCTTGAGGTATTTGTGGAGGAGAACCTTTTGACTCCAATCTTTGTTTGGAGATACAATACTTCATAGGAGTTTTTATCCAAGAGCCTTATTCATGAGACTGGGGTCTTTGATTAACCACGTTCCAACTAAATTTTTTTAACCATGTTCCAACTAACCATTGGGAGCCTTTGTTCGTTATTCTGGCCTCCCTTCCAAATAAAGGCTCTAATGATCCTACTGATCTTGTCTTGGACAAATGCATGAGAAAGCACGATCAAACTGAAGTATATTAGGATGGAGGAGAGGGTAGACTTAATAAGAACAAGGTTCCCAACATGGTTCAACCACGACGCTCCCCATTGGTTGATTCTGCGACGAAGTTTTTAAACAATACCCACCCAAGCTTCTTTGGAGTGGGAATGTTTGGTTATAGGAACCCCAATATATTTGAAAGAGTACCAATTCAATTGAGGGGAAAATCCCAATTCCCTTTCTATATCTGAAAGAGTGCGGTTGCTAACATTCCATCCAAAAACTTTGCACTTTTTCTTGTTGACCATGTTACCCGAAGCAATGCAAAAGAGGTGAAGGATCTCATTGAAATGGGAAGCCATGAGAACTAAGGACCCTCCAAGGAACAAGGTATCATACACGAATTGAGAGAGTGAGAGGTTTAGTTCCTCGTGAAATATTTAATCCAGGAATTTCATCATTCAACCTGACATCGTCCAAAGAATGACTAAGGGACTCAACAACCAATATGTAAAGCAAGGGAGAAAGAGGACCAACTTGTCTCAAACCTTGCGAGAGAGGGAAGAAACCCACAAGATGACCATTAACCAGAGGGGCGATCCAAGGAGACACAATGCATCCTTGATCCACTTAATAAAATAAGGGGAAAAACCAAATTTTTCCAGAGTTATAAGAAGCATGGAGTGATTAACCCGACCAAATGCATTGGCCATGTCAAGTTGGACTATCATCCCACTCTCCTTTCTCCTTCATCTTGAATGAATAGCTTCTTGAACCAGAATGATGTTATCAAAAGTTTGCTGACTAGGGACAAAACCATTCTAGTTCTTCAATATTAGGCATGAAATAATGGCCTTGAGTCTTTCAGATAGAATTTTTGAGAAAATTGTATAGGAAACATTGTAGAGAGATATTGTTTTGTACCTAGAGAGTGAAGTGGGTCTAGATTCCTTAGGGATGAGGGAAAGAAAGGAAGAGTTAATTTCACCCCCCAACTTAGGTTTTTTCATAGCATACAAAATCATTTTGAGTAAATCTCTTTTAATGATTCTCCATCAAGACTTATAAAAAGAAACCGTGAATCCATCTGGGCCCAGATCTTTATCCGCTTCCATTTGCCAAATTATTCCTTTAACTTCTTCCTCCATGATTTCTTAGGTGAGCTCTGCATTATCTTGAGGGGATACTAAATGAGGAATGTGATGAAGAAGGGAATCTTGAGTAGGAGATCTATATTCTTATTCTTCTTGATAAAGAAACTTAAAATGATCATGTGCAACTCATTTTATCTTAGATAAATCTGAAGTTTTCCTACCATCCGTGAGTTCAATTTCCATAAAAACATTTCTGATTTGGTGCCATTGTGCTTTCTTATGAAAGAAAGAAGTGTTTTTTTCCCCACCTTGCGGCATAACTTCCTCTATTTGATTCTACAATAGAACTCTTCCTGTCTGTGGGCTTGATGTACTTCAAATTGGAGAGATTTTTCCATGTTCAAGTCCTGGTCTGAAACATATTTGGACTCCAAATATTTTTTGAAAGCTTCAAGTTGGGCTTGCTTTTGTTTGCGAATTTCCAAAGTGGGGAATTGGTCAGCCTTAACCCAATATTTTAGGGCCCACTTAAATCTATGGATTTTTTCTTCCCAAATGAAAAAGGGGATCCCCTCACATCATCATTCCATGCCACATTAACCCAATCTAGGAAGCCATCCCTGAACAAACAGGAAGGGTGAAATCAAAAGGGGATGGGGGTCAGGTTCGGGGAGTTGTCTAATAAGAAAGAAATTGGCATGTGATCGGCGATAGAGGAAGTGATCGTTTGGGAGAATATCAACATACCTAAGAGGAGTAAGGAGCTTTGGATCCAAAACTTGTCAAGTCTTGCAGCCACATGTCCCAACCTAATTCTTTTGTTGTTCCAAGTGAAGAGGCTATTTTTGGGATTTATATCCACCAAGTCCCAATTGAGAAGAAGGTCCTCTACATATTCTCTGAACAGATCGCAAAAAGATGGCCCCCCTTTCTTTTCTTTGCTATCCATGACAAGATCAAAATCGCCTTTGAGCATAAGATTTTGAGGGGGATCTTCCACATGCTAGGTGAGCAGGGAGACCCAACATGATTTATTTTCCAAATAAGAGTTTGGCATATACACATTGATGATTTTGAACTACTGATGAGATTGAAGATGAATAAGGGTGGAAGAGATCCGATGATATTGTTTTTCACAATCAATTAGATCAAACTTTCTTAAATCCCAGAAATTTTATATTCCCCCAGAGGCACCCCTAGAGCTTAGCGCAATTCCTTTTCTCCATTTCCAAAGTTGAGGAAGTCGTTGCAGGATCTCAGATTCCTCTTTTTTCGTCTCCTGGATAAGCATAATCTCTGGTTGTTCCTATATGATTAGATCTTTTAGAGCTTCTTATTTTATTTAATGACCCATACCTCTGCAGTTCTAGGAGATGACCTTCATTATTTACTTTTGGCAGGAAGGGGACCAACCCCCTAAGGGTTCGAAATATTTGATTTTCCATTATTTTTGGTGTTTCTTGCAGATTTTCTTAAGATTTTATCAATATTGGGATGTGATCCCATGACATTTTCATGCTCCACCTCTTCTACTTGCCACTCTTTGTCAGTATTTCATCCCTTACAAGATTCCACCTTGACATCCAAGGCTTCTTCACCTGTATCAAAACAACAATATTTCGAGGCCGAAGAGACAAGGGGGACATATTGGGGGGGTTCTACAACCACGAATTGTGAATCTAGGGGAAGCTGAACCAAGGAGGTGGTCGATGGGTTAGGGGGGAGCAAGGATGAGGAATCAAAAAGAGAATGGAAATAATTGGAGGAGAGGATGGGAGGGATTTGGATTGGAGGGGGCTCCACTGGATTCGTAGGAATCAACTTCTTGGATTGTTGGGGATTCTTGGGAATTCGAGGGCCACATTTTCTTTGAACAATCATCCACTGAGCCTACCCTTCTTTAGAAGATTGTTTATCTTGAGAGATATGATCAGAATGAGAACAATTTTTTGTGAAGTGGCCATATTCATGGAATTTTTAACATTTAAAGGGAAGTTGTTCATAGTCCAGGTGCTGGACATGTTCCCATTCATCGATCTTGAGAAAAATCACTTCAGGGAGCCCAGCCTCAAGATCTACTTCAACACAGATCTGGGTGCATGAGTATTAATCTTTCATATCCCCCCGATCTATGTATTTTCCAAGCATTTTTCCAACCACAATCAACAATTTATCATTCCAATAATGGATTGGGAGGTGGGGGAGATGAACCCACATAGGAACAACCAAAGGAATATCATTAGACGGATCAAAATCATGGTTCCAAATATTTAGGTAAAGGCCTCTAGTACCCATGAAATAGGGACCATTCTGAAATATCATATCCCTATAAACCTTTGATTCAAAGTGCCTTTGATTAAAAGTGAAATACGAAGAAACATTTACCAACATCGAAGATCCCAGGCCGTCCTTGATCATAGGTTTCCAATTTTTTTCCACCCAGATCGACATAGATCTGGGGTAGGGCCATAGTCCTATGAATTGTCTGATGAGTGTGCACTCAACCAACGATAACACCACATTCCAAGGAGATTCTCCTGAGAGTTGGACAACCAGAATCGAGTCTATATTCTTAACAAATTTAGATTGGGGAGAGTGAGAAGGCCACTTACCTAGCGTTGAGATCATCCTGCGGAAAGCATCGAACTCAGGAGGTAGAGGGGGAAGGGGAGAAGATCCCCCTCAAAGCTCGTTTTGAATCAAATAGATACAAACCCTATCCGCAACAACAGAAACCCCGATCCAATAGTAGAGGAAGTAATCACCCTAATATTTGAGGCATTTAAGCATGTTGTATTTAAGCTGCTTTTGATTATATAATGCCTACTTAGACATTATGATTTTGACCCTGTTTCACCTTGGTAAGTGTCATCGATTTCCTAGTAAGTGGCCAACCTTTGGTTAAGGGATGCAACTGGGGTTCCCTTAAGGGGTTATCGTACCATTCCTAACCATACTTACCACTTTCTGCTCATTGCATTCCATCATATTGCCCTCTTCTAGGCCCCTTGACTTTAGTGACCCAAGAAGGGCATGTACCTCATTTCATGGGAAGAAGGGGTTGAAGGCCTAGGGGGATGGTTGATGGAAAAAGATAAGAGACTAAAATATAAACCTTCTAGATGCTCTCCTAGACAGGTCTTGAGAACGATGAACTACTTCTCTTAAAATAATTTAAGACCTGCACAATAACAAACACATAATAAATATCCCTCTTGAATATAATACTAACACAAGTCCATTATAACGCTTTACATGGAAACCCCTATGGCACTTTGTGGACCTCTTCTTTCAAGTGTCACCGTGTTATTTCCCCTCAAGCTAATTTGGATCATTAATTAATTAATAAATGGAAATAAATGGGATTGGAAAAAGGTTACATTGAGGAAGAAGGTGCATCACACCCCCTACAAAGGCACCTATAAATGAGATAATATGTGCCCTTGTATGTCATGAAACTCATTGACCTATGAAGTCTAAACCCCTATCCAAATGATCATCCACTACATGGCATTGAAGGGGCATAGTTGGGAGCATCCCCTACTTGAGGGTTTTGGTCTACCCAATAGGAATTTTATGACACCCCTCCCATAACTAAACTTGGTCAATTGTATAAGGTCTTGGAGTATTTGTTAATTTGATGAGGTAGTTTTGATGCACATGCTTAGGTGCCTTGTTTATTAGGTGTGGTTTTCACTTGCCATGATATTTTGACTTGATATTATTGGAGGACGTGCCTATTTGTTTTGTAGGACCTTGTTTGGTGGACAGTTTTGGAGGAACAATCCTAGCTTGGGCTTCCATGGGGCTTGAAGTCCATAGGTTGGATGCCAAGGGCCCACATGTCAGATCATGATGAATTACTTTTGGAGGCCTAGAAGACACCTTGGAAGACATGACCTAGCCATCACATGTCAAATTACTTGCCTAGGAGGGGAAAAACATCACTTTTTGAGGCTTGACATCACCTAGGGATAGGGTTTGGTGGTGATGGAGGTATTGCGTTTCATTGACACATGGCACGTTTTGAAGGAATGAGGATTTGTACCATGAATAAGAGGCTTGGATGAGTGGCATGCGGCCTTTGGAGGCCTAACCATGCTTCCCCAACTCCAATGACTTGCTACAAGAGTCAAAACATCTCCCGAAAGGGGTGATGTCATCTTATTTTAGGGTTTCTAATGTGCAAAAAATGTAAATTAAATATTATTATTTGGTTTAAGGGGTAAGATAAGGGTTGTTGACCCTTTATCTTATGTTTTACCCTAATTAAGTGGAAAAACTATGTTTTAGAAATTTTGTATAAATAGAGATCATGTGAATCTCATTTGATAACAGAACTCTCCCATTGTGAGAAGTATTTGGCTGAAATTTGCACTCTCCTTGGGCAACCTCTTCTCTCTTGTGCTTTTTTCTTGGTTCCTTTATGCTATTGGTGGAAGAAGTAGTGAAATACCCTTCTTGGATTTTTTATTTGGCATGTGTGGTGGATTTATCTTGGTAAGAGGAGGTTTATATTGTCATTTCTTGAACTAGGTAAGGATTTATCTTGGTGATGCTTCATTGCTTAGTTACAAGTTTGATTTGATAGATTTCTTGGGGAGTATAAGGATTTATAACCCCACCATTATCTATCATTTTTGTCTAGAATTTATTTGTTGAGCAAGGTTTTACTAGGAGAAGTAAAAGGGTTTACACCCTCCTAGTATCTCCTAGCTTAGAATTTTATTTCCCTAGGGAGTAAGAGGGTTTAAACCCCCAAGGATATATCATTGTTTATCACTTTATTTACTTGATTCCATAACCCAATAACTAGAGGCACTAGTATAATTGCATTGGAGAAATAAAATATTTGTTAGGATCTGATCCTAACCCCTCTCCATGGGTCATTAGTTAGTAGGATATGTTTTCTATGTAATAAAGGTCGACACTAATTAATAAATCCTAATAAATAAATGAGAATAATTCAATGTAAGAAGACTTAATAGAAGCTTCCGCTTCTAGAAAGATATTCCTCTAGAAGTTTCCTTAGAAGGTATAATTAGTATAAATAGGTGTAGGAGGCATGGGTTAAGTTTGTCTTGGAGATTATTTTAATATAGCTCTGCTCTGCTGGAGGTTTCACCCTCGAAGAGGCAAGTGAACATTGCTATCATTAATAAAGGTTCTCTTTCTGGTGTTATTATGGTATTATTTTGATATTATTTTGGATATATGATTGTTGTTCTATTATTGCTTGCTCAATATTTTTGTTCTGCATAATATATTATATCTGGAATATTGCAAGTGGTATCAGAGCTCTTTCCAGGGCATGAATTGTGGGATAATTTTTTTTCCCAAGGTAGAGACATGTTCCATCATATTTAAGCTACAAAGATCTATCGTTACATGTATAAACCCGCATTCAGGGAGTTATACACACAGGAAATACAAGTGGTTTTTAAGTGCACATATGTTGGCCACCCTTGTAACCCTGTTGGCACCCCTTCGAGTAGTAGCGCATAATATAGCACCTATATACGGATTGGTCTAGGGATCATGAAGCCCTCCATAGATATCGATCGACCGCCTGACTGCTATGGTGTCATCGAGAACAACACTTAGGAAGATACTCTCTAGTACCTAGGTAGTCAGGTAGTATGACTAAGGGTACTGTCTAGCTTCCTTAGTTGGTGCCATGAGATATTGGACAAGTACTATTGTTGAACCCCGCACATATATCATAGAGCTATAGCACATGGAAAACCATTGTTTGTAGAACCCTTGAATACCATAAACCTTGGCATGAAAAACTCAATAGAACTAACAAGATCTATTGTCATGCAATTGTGTCTACTTCATTCTAGTTGCGGAATTCCTACACATTTCTTCATGTTAAGAATTTGGCCATTGCGTCACTATAATATTATTCACCTCAGAGTATAACTCCGCAAGAGTACAAAAAATAAAAATAAATTCTTGGGTTTGTTAGCACCCTTATTTGCAACCTATACCATTGCATTCCTCTCTTCACTCTTATTGCAGTGGTACCCTTCACTTTTAAGCCTTTTTTTTTTTTGCAGTCCCACCCATTTCCGAGACACCCTTACTTGACACCTATCCCATTGGATTCCTCTTTTTTCCCTGATCACCCTAGTACCTATCAAATTTTGTGACCCTGATTTTCATCCTGACACCTCACCTGCTACCCAATCCTCCACCATGCCTACTACCCTCTCCCAGAGCCACAACGACCTGGACTCTAGGACAACAACCCTATAGGAATACATTAAAACCATCAAGGTATTCCAAGAATCAATATCCCAACAACTAGAAGAGGTGCTACACAAAATCAAGGATAAACATGTTGAGCACATTCTAGATGACCCACAGTCTTCCCTGCATGAACATACTCAATCGTCCCACTCCCCTTGAGGGTCTACACACTCTTGGAGTATGGTGCCCAAAATTGACATGCATAAATTTGATGGTTCTAACCCAATAGGGTGGGTGTCTCAAATTGAAAAATACTTCGTCCTCCATGATATTCGGGATGATGAGACCAAAATCCATTTTGGGTTCTATACCTCGATCAAGAACGATGTAAATCGTGGTAGTGGCATAATAAGTGTTATCCTGGATTCCCCACTTGGAGCATGTTCACCAAAGAAGTTTGTGCTCGTTTTGATCGTGAATCTCATTTTTTGGGCAAGCTAACAAATTTACGCCAAAATGGATCAATATCAAACTTCATCACAACATTTGAACAATTCACTATCATAATTGAGGGATTATCTGATGAATTTTACCTTGAATATTTTATCAGTGGCTTAAAGGAAGACATCATGGCTCATGTGAGTGTGCATAGTACTACTACCTGGTTGCAAGCATGTCAAATAGCTAGTGAAGGAGAGACCATCCTTTAGGAGCCATCCTTGAAGGCTCCATTTTCCAACTGTCCTCGCCCAAGGGCCACCTCGGTTCCAACACAAACCATGAAGATCCAAAAGGTATCTCCGACCGAAATGGTGGAACGATGCAAGCAGGGACTTTGCTACTTTGTGATGAAAAGTATGCACTAGGGAATACATGTAAAGAACACAAATTCTTCCATATTGATGCATCAACTTCCTCCCCCTATGAAGACATCCCATCAAATGAAGCTCTGGAACCAATGGAGGCTCCGTCCAATGATAATGTTGAATATATGATTGTCAGTCCTGTAGACTCACTGGAACCAGTCATATCACTTCATGCACTCTCGGGTATCTTGGCCCCGCAGACATTGAATATTAAGGGATACATCAAAGATAGGTCAGTTGTGGTATGGATTGATAGTGGTAGCACCCATAATTTTATTCATCGAAGGCTTGGTGATGAGCTCCATTGATTTTTCCACCCTGTTTCTAATTTTCAAATTCTCATTGCTAATGGGGGTACAATGAAGTGTGGGGGCCACTGTGAAAATGTCAAACTCCAAATGGGTGATTATCATTTGAGAACCCACATGTTCTCTATTTCCATGGGTGGTTGTGATATTGTATTGGGCGTGGAATGGCTTCACACTTTGGGACCAATCATAATGGATTATCAAGAATTATATATGAGATTTCACCATGAGGCTCACTCATATACCCTTCAAGGTATCCAAGTGGGCTCTCTTGAAATTATCATCTCTCATAGGATGGAAAAATTGTTGAAGAAAGGCTACCATGGTGTGATTTATCAATTTAATTCCATCCAGGTCACTGAACAGTCCTCATAGATAATTCCTCCTAGCCTGTAACTTATTTTGGACAAGTAACCAAAGGTATTTGAGGTACCCTATTCCTTACCTCCCTCTAGAGGTGATCATGATCATAACATCCATCTCCTTTCGCGTAGTCAACCCCCCAATTTAAGACCCTATTGATATCCGTTTTCTCAAAAAAATGAAATAGAAAATATGGTACAGGAATTACTCGAGGCATGTGTAATTCACCATAGTACAAGCCCATATTCTTCACTAGTAGTGATGGTACTAAAGAATGAAGTTACTTGGTGCATGTGTCCTAATTTTCAGGCCTTAAATAAACTAACCATCAAAGATAAGTTTTCCATTCTAGACATTTATGATTTGTTGGATGAACTCCAAGGTTC
Source organism: Picea engelmannii (assembly GCA_009831015.1). Classification (NCBI taxonomy): domain Eukaryota; kingdom Viridiplantae; phylum Streptophyta; class Pinopsida; order Pinales; family Pinaceae; genus Picea; species Picea engelmannii. The sequence continues at coordinate 41,597 of ML796429.1, forward strand.
CTTTGTCTTCACCAAATTGGACCTTCACTCTGGCTATCACTAGATTGGGATGAAGGAGGCAGATATTTC
>ML796429.1:41730-67665 GCA_009831015.1 Picea engelmannii
AGAGTTGCACTCATCAGCCATTGCAAGTCACTCGGGCTTCCAAAAGACATATGCTCATGCCCGTCGTTATTTTTTTTGGACATGCATGAAGAAGGATATACTTCAATTTTTCACTGAATGTGAGGTGTGCCAACATAATAAAGGTGAAACTATCAAGTCGCCAGGTGCTCTACAACCCCTACCCATTCCATCTTCAATGTGGACAGACATCTCCATGGATTTTATAGTGGGCCTTCCTAAATTTGGGAATAAATTCGTCATCATGGTGGTGGTTGATCACCTATCCAAGTATGTTCATTTTTGTGCTTTACCTCACCGGTTCACAACAACACTCGTCGCACAAATTTTCCTTGATCATATTTTCAAGTTTCATGGCATGCCAACCTCTATTGTGTATGATTGTGACCCCACTTTCACTAGAACCTTTTGGCAAGAGTTGTTTAAATTGCAGGGCACCAAACTAAACATGAGCACAATCTATCATCCCCAGTTTGATGGCCAAACAGAAGTGGTCAACAAATATTTAGAAACCTACTTGTGGTGTTTTTCTTCAGACAAACAACACCAGTGGATGCAATGACTTCCCTTGGAAGAATGATGGTACAATACTTACTATCACATGACCACTAAAATGGCCCCATATGAAGCAGTGTATAGCCAATGAACTCTGATAGTCACTACCTATGTTTTAGGCACATCCAAGGTCCAATATATTTATACCATGCTACAAGGTCGTACAACCACCATCATGAATATGAAGGATAACCTCCACATGACCCAAAATCGCATGAAGTAACATGCTGACCAACATCGTTCCAAAAGGGTTTTTCAAGAATGGGATCAAGTGTTTCTCTGACTCCAACCTTACAAGAAAACATCTCTCAAATCCCAAGGACATCATAAGTTGGCACCCAAGTTTTATGGGACCTACCAGATCATCAAGTCTATTGGCTTAGTAGCTTACAAATTGGCTCTTCCGACTACTTCCAAAATCCATCCAGTGTTTCATGTTTCCTGTCTAAAGAAAGTGACAAAATTGTAGAGAGACGATGTGACCTGGGAACCAAAAAACATACTTCAGTAGTTTCCGCACCTATAGCCTTGAGGACAATGATTCTTTTGAAGGGCGAGGGAATGTTAGGATCCAATCCTAACCCCTCTCCATGGGTTATTAGTTAGTAGGATATGTTTTCTATGTAATAAAGACCGACATTAGTTAATAAGGCCTAATAAATAAATGAGAATAAGTCAATGTAAGAAGACCTAATAGAAGCTTCTGCTTCTAGAAATATCTTCCTCTAGAAGTTTTATTAGAAGGTAGAACTAGTATAAATAAGTGTAGGAGGCATGAGTTAAGTTTGTCTTGGATATTATTGTAATAAATCTCTGCTCTGTTGGAGGTTTCCCCCTCGAAGAGGCAAGTGAACATTGATATCATTAATAAAGTTGCTCTTTCTGGTGTTATTATGATATTATTCTGATATTGTTCTGGATATATCATTGTTGTTCTATTTTTGTTTGCTCAATATTTTTGTTCTTCATATTATATTATATCTGGAATATTGCAATATTGCATTTGTTAACGTGAATTTTCATGATTTCAAGGTTGTCTAAGTTGTAATCAATTCTTTGCTCTATATGCTTGATTGAGCCACTAGGGAATCATATTTTGTCAAGTACTTATTTATTCTGTTATAAAACTTTATCTACAGCCATTAGGGCCGCAAAACCCAAACCCGTTTTCATTTATAACTTGCTTTTCAACCGTCAAAATTTGCCAAGAGTTTGCCACATTTATCTACTTAGTCTAGCGCAACTTTTGGGTAGATTATTTGTGAGTTTTGGTGGTTGGATTTACTGCTGTAAAAACTTGTTTTCTACAGCCATAAGGCTGAAAAATATCTCTGAAAACACTTTTTATTACAACTTTATTTCATTTCTAAAGTCTTGTGCTATCATTTTTTAGTATCACTAATGATTATCTAACTTATCTCTTACATCATTTGTTGGACTTTTAGCAAATATTTAGCAGATTTAATACTTATTCTCTTGCTGATATACATTGTTTTTTACTACTACAATTAGGGACAAAAATATTAACTTTCTTGGCCACCTAACACTATACATATATGCTCAACTTGTTCTTGTGTCTCAGGAAGGTACAACATTCTTCACAATTGTTCTTATCTCTTGGAAACCATTGGATACCACCTAGACCCTTTCCAAATCCTTTCCGCATATTCTATCTTGACCTATAGGGGGAGTTTCCTTCATCTCTTCACTTTCCATCTCATTCCCCCCAGGGTCACCATGATTCCCCCCTTGAGGTGATTCTATCATCTCTAAAGTGACAAGAATACCTGCCTAAGGTGACAGTGGGTAGATGTTCACAAAGTTTTTTCCATTTGGTGGTTGGGTCGGGATTTTCCAAACCTACAAATTGTGAGATAACATTTTGGAACCGTTGTTAGGGAGGATTTTGAATCCTCTTTCGAACCCTAACAAATTTTTGACAAGCTATCCCAAATCCTTTTTCCTAGCTTGCTTGGCAATTCCACCTAAGGTACATTCCCTTTTTCGATGAGCTCTTCTTGAATCTCATCTGGAGACTCCACCTTCCTATAACCCTTCCTCTTCTAATCCTTTTTCCCTAGGGAGATTCAAAACCTTCTAAGGTCTACCGAAGAAGGCCTCCCCTCAAGTCTCCCATTTTCAAAACCCTCTTCCATGGTACCATTCCCCTTGTTTCAATGGCTTTCCATTGGGAAAAGTACCTCTACAAACCCCTTAGCATGGCCACCATCCTTGGATACCCCAATGTAATGCCAAAAGACTCAAATAAGTCGTTACCAAAGTTCCCAGGAAATAATGTAGTGACTGTTGAAGATCATCTCTACACCATAGGTCTTGATATGGATAATGCAGACATTGAGCATGAGGATGTAGCCATGAAGCTATTGGATTTATCATTGATCGAAGAATCTCTCAGATGGTTCAGAGGCCTTCCAGATAATCACCTCACATCTTATGAATATTTTTCCAAGTTATTTAAGAGAAGGTGGACAACGAAGAAATATAGTGGGATGCTTGTAGCTCAATTAAATCAGATAAATAAAAAGGAGAATGCGATAGTGAGTGAATTTGACACCAGATTCAACAAGTTATACAATCAGATTCCAATAGATTTTCATCCTATGGACGCAATAGTCTCGTCTCCTTTATATGAATGATTTTTAGGGGAAAATCTCTTTATTCTAAAGGAAAAGAAACCCACTTCTTTGGCACAAGCCAAAGAGTACAACGCCAAGATTGAAGCAAATCTTCTTGAATCAAGGGTATATCATTTTCAGTATCCTCGTGTCAAGGCAGAAGCAAAAACTAAGGCTTTTAGTAGCAGTGCTCCTGATCCAATTTACCTCTTGACTCAAAAGATAGATCAGATGAGTACTCAGTTTGTCCAAGTACAAAATCGGATCACAGACTGTTTGACTACTGTGGAAAGAAATCAATCTTCCTCTAGAACTCAGTTTACCAGACAATAGAGAGATGAAACAGGTTGGAAACCAAGGCATCAATAAGAGGCAAAGGCCCCTGATACTTTGAAACCAGTTGGGATGGTTGGAACATAACAAGAAGCTTGGTGTCTTCTATGCCAAGAGCCTCACAAAGAAGATGAGTGTCCACAACAAGATGAGGATCCTTCCAACATTATGAATTTTATGGATATGATTTGTAGATTCCAAGAGGAAGAAGTCACATGGGAACAAATTGACGAAGCCAAAAGACAGGGGGAAAGAGAGGGGAGACTTTGAGCGTTAAATAAATTGACAGACGATCAAAAGAAGGAGTTAAAGAAGAGGGAATAGTTGACCTACACCAAAAGAATCAAATCTTCAGCCCCTCCATCACAACCTTCCACTCCTCCTCCATCCAAAAACAAGGTGGTCCCACCACCTCCACCTCCGGTACATGAGTTTCTTCCTAAGCCAACTCCCACAAATGAGATTCAATTGAATATACATGTTGAAACTATGTTTGGAAAGTTGAATATGACAGTCCCAGTGAAAAATATGTGCAAGATCACTTTCATAAGGAGTGAGGTATTGAAGTTATTACAAGTATTGATTGAGAAGGAAGACCCTCCGATCATTTTGAACACTATGTATCTTGATCGGAAAAGGGACAACAATCCTGTCTTATATATTTCATTAGGAATGAATGGACTCCACTTGAACAACTATATGATTGATTCTGGGGCTTCTGTGAATTTCATGTCATTAAAGGTGATGGAACAACTTGGTTTGAAGACAACCCAACCCTATGGAAATGTATGTGGCATTGATTCTAAAAGGGTCAAGGTTTATGGATTATGTGAGGACGTTGAGGTCTTTTTGATTGATTTTCCAAATATCAACCTCCTCATGAACATAGTGGTGATCGATGTTTTGAATTCTTGGGGGATGATCTTATTGAGAAGTTGGTATGCTACCCTTGGGGGTTTCCTTAGCATGGACCTCACCCATGCACACATACCCATGGGAGATGGAACTTTTGAGGTATTATACAGTTGAGAGAGAGATGACAAGCATGTGACTAATCCCAATGGTCCTGACTACATAAGTGAATATGAGTTTGATAAAGTCCAAGACACCATTGAGTACAATCCATAGGACTTTCCCTTTATGCAGGAAGACTCCATAGACATGCTCCTCCCAAAGAAAAATGAATACAAATAAAAACTTGCAAAATTCCAAGGGAAAGAAACAAGTTCTATCCAAATATTGAAGAAAGAAGATAAAGAACGTGAAGAATCCATCAAAAGGAAAGTCAACACAAAACCCCTTTCTTATCCATACATTGAGAATATACCTTACATCAATTACAATGAACGAAGTATTGTGCTCATGTGGGACAAAAATAAGGGAAAGCCAAAGTATGAACAAAAGGATGACAACTCATGTCTTGGCCCTTATATATTTAAGAAGAAGTTCTATAAAAAAATTACTATTTGACAACCTTGGATGCAAGAAATATGCCATTACCAGTGGATGGATCTCTTCTCCGACCTTATGCTCAGGTCAGATGACTTCTTCAGGGCCCACGCCCTAGGTAAGTAGGTAAGCCATCTTTCTTTAATTGCATTTTCATCTTGATTTCTCATGTTAGTTTAGATGCATTTCATATTTCATTTTTCTCTACTTGCATTTTAATTTCATGCTTAGTTTAGAAATTTTTGAAAAAAATGCTAAAATTTTCTTTTCTATATTAGTTTCATTTTTTGATGTATATGGACGAAGGGTGATAGAACCACCCTATATTTTACAATTTGTTGTTTCAGTGTAAGCACATGTCTACCAGGAGATGTTTCAGTTCTCATGCACTCTACGACGAGCACATGTACCCAAGTAGGAGCCAAATTTTATCCCCATTTTGTGGGATAACTAAAGAGATGATGTCTCGAGGCCCTCAGGTTGTAGATATGGAGTACCAAGAGACCACATGACTAGCAGTGTCAAGTTGTACATATGGAATCCCGTTCTATAACCACCAGTTTGGATCCATTGTCAGTGCATCCACCACACCAACTAGCATATGGAGGACACATGGGTCTCGCTCCATGCGATACAAGTCAGGTATTGTGGGAGGTAATCACCCTAATATTTGAGGCATTTAAGCATGTTGTATTTAAGATGCTTTTTATTATAGAACTCATGCTTGGAAATTATGCTTTTGACCCTGTTTCACCTTGGTGAGTGTCATTGATTTCCTAGTAAGTGGCCAAAATTTGGGGAAGGCATGCAACTGGGGTTCCCTTGAAGGGTTATTGTACCGTTCCAGACAATACTTACCACTTTCCACTCATTGCATTCCCATCATATTTTTGTCTTCTAGGATCCTTTAATTTAGTGACCCAAGAAGGGAATGTACCTCATTTCATGGGAAGAAGGGACTGAAGGCCTAGGGGATGGTTGTTGTAAAAAGATAAGAGCCTAAAATATAAACCTTCTATATGCTTGTGCAGACCGATCTTGAGATTGATGAAATGCTTCTATTAAAAGAATTGACAACCTGCACATATCAAACACATAATAAATATCCCACTTGAGAAGAAGTTGGCTTGGACAAGTGATAGAGAGCGCTATAAATAGAGGGAGATTGAGCTCATTTAGTCATTCAATCCCTCACATCTCACACAATTTAAGTGGTGTGCAATTTTGGAGGAGTGTAGTTGCAACTACTGCAACTGGATTTTTGGTCTTGGTTTCTGGTTTGTGGACTTTCTGTTTGGTGTGCTATTCTTGGAGAGAGAGATATGTTGTCTCTTGGTTATCTGTTGGGTCTATTACTGCTTGCATAATCATTCTATCTGTCAAGGTTATAGTGCTTGGGGGTTGTTGCGTGCCTATGGTTGGGTGACAATATTGAGATATTGTCTATGGAAAAAAGAGCACATTGAACATTTTAACAGGTTATGGTCCCACATTATATTCAAAAAATCTAACCACTGGTAGGTAGATTGGGAAGTTATTTGACAAGCTTGTTTTAGCACCAAAATTGCAGTTGCAGATGAAGTTAGGTTTTTGCAGCAGAAACAAAAACCCTAACCCTTGTGTTTAGGCACTTATGGTGAGGCATTTGACACAATTCCTTGACATCCTAGTGCATCCTAGCCTATCCCACCTCTTGGTACCCTCATCTAGCAAAAGCATCGGGCTTGAATATTTGGTCAAATTCAAAGTCAAAGTTTGATTGGTAAAGGTCAAAGGTTGACTTATGGTCAAATTGATTTTATGGTCAAAGTTGAAATTTTAGAGTTTCTAGATTTTTCTAATCATTGAATCTTATGATTTAGTTTCTAATCTCTTCTTGTAAAGATTGTATCTAGTTTCAAATTGGAAGACAAGTTGGACAATGCTACAAGATTTCAAAGGTATGCACTTGTATATGCTATCCAAGTTATATCATATAGCAAAACATGAGTGTGTTTGTAGGGAAAGTATTGGAGACCTTGCCCAAGCTGTAATATTGGATTCAATGCATTCAGAAGAATAAGCACACCCTCCATAGTAGTTGAGGCTTCAAGTTCCAGGTTTGATTAAATTGTTAAGCTTCCAATTTGCATATATCAAGGGTGATAGTTGCTACATTACAAATTGTGAAAGCAGACTTTTAATGGTTCTATTATTGCTAGGTGAAATGAATATTGGATTTCATATGAATACCATTGATATAGATGCTTATTGTACTTGTTTTCAAGATAAACTAACATCTCCTCTAGAGATATATTTCTTGTTTTCTCTCAGGCATGTTACCTTGGTAACTCTATGATGACTACCATTATTGTTACCATAAATATTTTCTTATGAATAAGCTATTGGAAATAATTTTTCTCTTCTTGTTCTTGTTTTGGGTAGGTCACATGCGATAGATATGAGTAGGAGCTACAATGACAATTGCAAACATGGAGTAGATGACTCCATCTAATGGTGAGGCAGGTGATCTCACTAAGTACCAATTCTAATGGAAGCATGGAAAGAAAAAAGGAGTTTTGGACATCATTCACTCAGATGTGTGTGGACCAATGTGTAAGTGGAAGATAAAGATATTGAGGTTCGATAATGGAAGAGAATACACCTCCAATAAGAACATTTCCTTTTTGTAAAGCAGACGGGATTAGGAGGGAATGAATTGTTGATTGTGGAGCCTGATTATCTTTCTGATTCAGAGGTCTTTTACTTTCATCCGTGTTTATACCCCATGAAGTATTTACACCCCAAAAGTATGTACACTCTTCCACGCGGGAAAGTGCAGAGGGGGGGTACCCCCTCTATGGGGTCTGGGGGGACTATCCCCCCGGCTGGGGGGTCTGGGGGCAAGCGGGCCCCCAACGGGGGTTCAGGGGTGAAGCCCCCAAAAGAAAAATTGCCTTGTAAATGTATATTGTAATTTCATTGTAAATATGGACTGTTCATTATAAGGTCGCAGATCTAATGGTAGAGATTATGTTAGGGTTTTTTTCCCTAGAAGGCAACCCTCTTTTATGAGGGAAATGTATTGCGGCTATGGTTGATGGCGAATATTGTATTCTAAGATAGGTGACTGTGAGAGAAAGAAGAGGAAGTTACTGCGGGTTTTGTTGTAGGTTGTATCCCTTCATATGCTGGATAATAATAAAGGAAGGACCTGGAAATTTCTCTGTTGGACGTAGCCCACACTGGGTGAACCACGTAAATCCGTGTCTCTATTGTATTGTGTATCTTCTGTGTTTTGTTTCCGCATTTTTTTTATTTTATTTCTCCACGGTCCTGTTTTTCTAACACAAATTGTCCCTCAAAATGGTGTGGCAGAAAGAAAGAACCATTCCATTGAAGAATCTGTTAAGGCAATGATGAATGACCAGAATCTATCCATGTTTCTATGGGGAGAAGCAGCCATGGCAATTATATATGTTCAAAATAGAAGTCCTCGTCGTATATTGAAGAAAATGACTCCAGAATAAGATTTCTCCAGAAAAGAAGCCAAGTGTTGAACACTTGAGGATCTTTGGCTTCTAGTAAAAAATAAAGAATGGAAGGAAGAATATCAATCCATCATGATATATGGGAAATTATGCCTAGACTTGAAGGAAAGTATGTAAATTATCGATAAATACAAGGTAAGATTCATGGCCAGAGGGTTCTCTCAGTAGGAGGGAGAAGACTATGATGATATATTTTTCTCCAGTTGCCAGATGTACCTCTGTGTATCTTGCAACATCCATGGGTTGGATTTTACATTAGATGGATAAAAATACTATCTTTATCAATGGAGTAATTAAGGAAGAGGTATATATAAAGAAACCTCAAGGTTTTGAGGTACATCAGAAAGAAACCCATGTATTCAAATGAAATAATACCCTGTATGGACTCAAGCAAGCTCCAAGAGCTTGGTGCAGAGCCTCTCACTATTCAGTGTTAAGAAAGAGCTAGCCTCATAATTTGATATGAAGGATCTTGGTCTCATGACTAGAAGTATAGTAGAAGCGTGATGAAATCTTCCTGTGGCAACAAAAGTATGTTGTGAATATTATTTAGAAGTTTGAGATGATGTATTGCAAATCCAAGGCAACTCCCATGGTAACAGATTTGAGGAAGTTGAGAGACTCTAATTCTGATCCAGTAGACTCGTCCTTGTACCGACAGTTGATTGGATCATTGATATATTTGGAAAATACAGGGCCAAAAATTTGCTTTGATATGAACATGTTGAGCGAGTTCCAGGTGGAACCCAGACATAATCATTAGATAACCGTAAATCATATCTTGAGATATCTTTGTGGGACGATAACTTATGGTTTGAGATATGCCTAAAAAAGTGATATACAACTGCACAGATTTATTTATTTAGATTGGGAAGGGAGTGCAGATGAAATAAATGGTACTTCTGGTATGTGTTTTACTATGGGATCTGCTATGATATCATGGGATAGAAGGAAACATAAGTTTGTTGCACTCGATACTACAAAAGCATAGCATATTGCATCTTGTGATGCTTGTATGAAAGAAATGTGGCTCTGTAAGATGGTTTCTGGACTATTTGATCATGTGTTGGATTTGACCATGATATGTTGTGATAACCAGAGATGTGTGAAGATATTAGAGAACTCGGTGTTCCATGAAAAGTTGAAGCACATTGAGATCAAGTACTATAGTCCAAAGGGGAGAAATGGTTCTCTAGTATATCTCCATTGATGAGTATACGACAGATATTTTGATGAAGCCTTTGTCCAAGAGGGACAAGCTAGGGATCATGGAGATGATTCCCCGGGTTAGGAGGGAGAACTGACATATTATTGATATATGGACAGTCATTTTCCAGTTTGGAAAATGGTCGAGGATGGGCAGTCACTTTCCACGCTGGAAAGTGGTCCAAGATTTTAGACAGATAGTCAATTTCGTAAAGAAAATGGTCCAATATATTGTTGATGTACCATAGACAATGATTCCCCTTGTGGCCATTATGGGGGAATGGTCTAGGACATTCATTCTCCTTGGTATTCACTCTAAGAAGTGGTCAAGTAGAATGATCCACCTCTTTGGGTAGTCATTCTTTCGAAGTTCACAATTGTGAGCAGTTTTGAAGAATGGTTCGATGTAGGAGGTTGGTGTAGGACAATTATTTCCATAGGAAATGGTCCAAACAGTTATTCCCTAGGGAAGACTCATTCTCTCTAGGTTGCATTATGAATCATGCCGAAATAATGGCCCAGTTAGGTTGAATGGTCCAGATTCAAAAATTAGGGAAATTTATTCTTCCATGCTTGGGAAGAATAGTCTAGAAAGCCCATGGGTGATGTTTAACTTTCTAAGAGAAGATGCTCTTCTAGATCTCATAGATGTGAGTGGAAGAATGGCCCAAATGACTCAGTTTGTATCATGAAATTGTTGATGCAGGATGATATCAGATGATATGATTTGATTGTTGTGAAGATTGTATGTCTATGGAGAGTAGTTGTATGCTATGGTGGTGGATGTGCTCCACTAGTAATGATTGTGTGTCACTTGTTAGTAGTCGTGTGCTACTAGGAGTGATTTTGTATCACTGGGTAGTAGTATTGTACTACTATGGATAAACACAGTTGTGTTCTATTTAATGACATTGTAGAAATTGTATGTTATTATCTGATTGCCATGGAGACTACCACTAGTGTTGGAGATGATTTCCAACTAGATGGATAATCAGTGTGTTCGTGGACAGACTTACTCCATGTGGAGAATGGTCCAGGTTGAACGATTGTTGGCGTATCATGGACTGGTATTTTCCTAAGGCATAAATTTTGGCCCGATTAGGAAAATGGTTCATGACTGATATTCTCCTAAGGAATAGTTATTGGCCCGATCAGGTTGAATAATCCACCCCCTAAGGACATGACGTCTCTATTATGATGGTTGATATGGAACCGATATTTTATAAGGCATATGGGTAGAGATTGATCTCTATGGTACATATGACCCAATTAGAAAATCGTCTGAGACTGACATTCTTGTAGGAATGGTCTTTGTATCCCATGGCATGGATTTCAACATCTGGGAGGATTAACATTCTTCTGGGACATAAGTCCAGATTAGAAGAATTGTCCTTGTATCCCATTGTGGGGATTTCAACATCTGTTAGGAAAAATATTCTTCTAAGATGTATGTCTGGAATAAAAGAATTGTCCTTGTATCACTCTATTGAGTAAGTGACTTATTCAACATCATGCTTGATTAATCAGATGGAGTATGGCCTCGAGAGATTATGCAATTGATGTTATTAGATGATATTGATAGTGGTGATGTTGATCATGAGTTGATCTATGTGATCATGAGATATCCCGTGTGGCTATGATGATGCTACCAAAAGAATGGTATGTTTGTGCTCAAGACCATTACCATTAAATACCTCCCTAGCTAGGAGGGAGTGTTGATGTTACGGTAGCTGCAGGAGGGATTAACCTCCATGTATAACCTCTAACTAGATTAGAATGTTCTGGAAGCTAGAGAAACCCTAAACAAATGTGTAGAAACCCTAGAATACATGTATGTTCAATAAAATAATTAATATTTAAGTATTATCCTCTAAAAGATGAAGTCGGCCTGGATAGGTGACAAAAAGAACTATAAATAGAGGGTGCTTGAGCTCATTTTGTCATTCACTCTCTCATAACTCACACAAGTCAAGTGGTGCACAAGTTTGGAGAAGGAGTGCAGTTGCAACTACTACAATTAGGTTTTTGGTCTTGGTTTTTGGTTTGTGGAATTTATGTTTGGTGTGCTATTCTTGGAGAGAGAGAGATAGGCTATCTCTTGGTTATCGATTGGGTCTGGTACTACTTCCATAATCATTCTATCTATCAAGTTTATGGTGCTCAGGGGTGGATGCATGCCTATGGTTGGGTGACAATATTGAGATATTGTCTATGGAAAAACGAGCACATCGAATATTTTAACACCCCCTATAAAGGCACCCATAAATGAGATGATACAAGCTCTTGTATGCCATGAAACTCATTGACCTGTGAATTCTAAACCCCTATCCATCTCATCATCCACTAAATGGCCTTGAAGGGGCATCCTTGGTAGCATCCCCTACTTGAGGGTTTTGGTCTACCTAATAAGAATTTTATGACACCCCTCGCATACCTAAACTTGGTCAATTGTATAGGGTCTTGGAGCATTTGTTTAATTTGATGAGGTAGTTTTGATGCACATGATTAGGTGCCTTATTTATTAGATGTGGTTTTCACTTTCCATGATATTTTGACTTCATATCCTTGGAGGGTGTGCCTATTGTTTTTGCAAGACCTTGTTTGGTGGACAGTTTTGGAGGAACAATCCTAGCTTGGGATTCCATGGGGCTTGAAGCCCAAACATTGGATTCCAAGGGACCACATGGTGGATCATGATGACTTACCTTCGGAGGCATAAAAGACATCTTAGAAGACATGAAATGGCCCTCACATGCCAAACAACTTGCCTAGAAGGGTAAAAACATCAATTTTTGAGGCTTGACGTCACCTAGGGATAGGATTTGTTGGTGATGGAGGTATCACTCATTGACACATGGCACATTTTGAAGGAAGGAGTATTTGGAGCATGAAGAAGAGGCTTGGATGAGTGACATGTGGCATTTGGAGGCCTAACCATGCTTCCCCAACTCCAACGACTTGCTACAAGTGTCAAAACATCTCCCTAAAGGGGTGACATCATCTTATTTTAGAGTTTCTAATGTGAAAAAAGTGTAAATTAAATATTATTATTTGGTTTAAGGGGTAATATAAGGGTTGTTGACCCCTTATCTTATGTTTTACCCTAATTAAGTGGAAAAACTATGTTTTAGACTATTTGTATAAATAGAGATCACGTGAATCTCATTTGATAACATAACTCTCCCATTGTGAGAAGTATCTGGCTGAAATTTGTGCCCTCCTTGGGAAACCTCTTCTCTCTTGTGCTTTTGTCTTGGTTCCTTTATGCTATTGGTGGAAGAATTAATGTGCTACCCTTCTTGGAGTTTTTATTTGGCATGTGTGGTGGATTTATCTTGGTAAGAGGAGGTTTATATTGTCATTTCTTGAACTAGGTAAGGATTTATCTTGTTGATTCTTCATTGCTTAGTTTCAAGTTTGATTTGGTAGATTTCTTGTAGAGTATAAGGATTTATAACCCCACCATTATCTATCATTTTTTTCTAGAAGTTATTTTTTTCACAAGGTCTTACTAGGAGAAGTAAAAGGGTTTACACCCTCCTAGTATCTCCTAGCTTAGCATTTTCTTTCCTTGGGGAGTAAGAGGGTTTACACCCAAAAGGAGATAACATTGTTTATCTCTTTATTTACTTAACTCCATAACTCAATAGCTAGATGCACTAGTATAATTTCATTGGAGAAATAAAATATTGCATTGGTGAACATGCATTTTCGTGATTTGGAGGTTGTCTAAGTTGGAATCAATTCTTTGCTCTATATTCTTGATTGAGCCACTAGGGAGTCATATTTTCTTAAGTACGTATTTCTGATGTTATAAAACTTCATCTACAACCATTAAGGCTTCAAAAACCCTAACACTTTTTCATTTATAACTTGCTTTTCAACCATCATAATTTTCCAAGAGTTTGTCACATATATCTACTTTGTCTAGCACAACTTTTGGGTGGATTCTTTGTGAGTTTTGGTGGTTGGATTTACTGCTGTAACACAGTTTTTTCTACAGCCATAAGGATGCAAAATATCTTTGCAAAAACTTTTTATTACAACCTTATTTCATTGCTAAAGTCTTGTGCTATCATTCTTGAGTATCACTAATGTTTATCTAACTTATCTATTGCATCCTTTGTTGGAATTTTAGCAATTATTTAGCAGCTTTAATACGTATTCTCTTGTTGATATACATTGTTGTTTATTGCTGAAATTAGGGACATAAAGCTTAAATTGCTTGTCCACCTAACATTATACATATATGCTCGACTTGTTCTTGTGTCTCGGACAGGTACAACATTCTTCACAGTTGTTCTTATCTCTTGGAAACCATTGGCTACCACCTAGACCCTTTCCCAATCCTTTCGAAATCTTCTATCTTGACCTATAGGGGAACCTTCCTTCATCTCGTCACTTTCCATCTCATTCCCCCAGGGTCACCGAGATTCCCCCCTTGAGGTGATTCTATCATCTCTAAAGTTACAGGAATATATACCTAAGGTGACAATGGGTAGGTGTTCTTAGATTTTTCGCCATTTGGTGGTTGGGTTGGGATTTTCCCCAACCTACAACTTGTGTGATAACAAGTCCTATTTTCCTATATCTTATTGGAAGATAATGCTTATAAAAGAAATGTTTGTGGCTAAGCATATTACAAGTACCCCATGGCATCATTTCCACTAGACCCAAATAAAATCCTTCTTTGGATATGGCTTAATAATGTAAAAGTGGTGACATGTCCATTAAATTCAGACACATCTCAATCGATGACTATGGCCTCACTTTCACTTTTGAAGATGCTCAGGTTGAACCCATGCCACATGATAATGAATCTCCACCCAACTTCACATGTGGTGAACTATATCATGTATGTTTCAATGATGATGTTTAGGAATTTCATAAAAACACTTTCTCTTCGAGTAGACACCACATGTGCTGCCATGACCCTAAAAGAGTTGATTTAAATGATTTTTCGATGATGCTCCATGGACATTTTTAGTTATAATTTCAGGACAAAACCCAATAAATCCATAGAGGTCTTTAAATTAATAAGTGTTGCTATGCCATTTTTCTTCTATCCTAGTTTTTTGGTTGACTTGGATAGTTTGAACTACATGATAACAATAGTTCTATTGTTGGTAGTATTATATACCTTTGTTTACATAATGGACATGTTTGTGTCACATATCAATGAAAATAATCAAGGTGTAATATCACATCCTTAATCCTATTAAATTATGCATATGTTCAATGTCATATTTATCAAATGGAGTAGGTGTACATGATGGTATTTGCTATGACAATATAGGGATATTGTTTGGAAATTCTAATGAATATGGTCCTATTTTTTCAATATTAGGGGTATCTCCTTAGTTTCTTGTTATTTACTTAAGGAGTGAAAATATCATGATCCCTATGTCTCTTATTGAAAATAGGGCCATAATTTACCCATCTCCATAAGATTTATTTATCGAATAGAGCACCTCCTAAATCTTTATTTTGGTATGAGTATACAATGCCTTATTTCATCTGATCAAACATACTAGTTCAAGAGGGAATTACTCGTGTCCAAACCAAACTCATTTAAACCATTGGTAACACTATATAAATATCTTTCTTCTCTAGTGAACTATCTCCCTAGTGAAATACTTCTAACACACACACACACACACACACACACACACACACACACACTAGTGAACTATCTCCCCAGTGAAATAATTCTAACACATACACAGACGCACATCCTAAATTGGTCCTAATTTAAATAAACACTACCATGAATTTAGCCACATAGGAATGCCATTATATATGTTTATAACCTTTAGGAAAACAAGGCCATCATTTCTCCATCTCCATAAGATTCATCTATTGAATAGAGCACATCCTAAATCTTTACAATGTATTATTTCATTTGATCAAACATACTAGTTCAAGAGGGAGTTACTCATGCCCAAATACTATATAAATATATTTATTCTCTAGTGAACTATCTCCCTAGTGAAATACTTCTAACTCTCTCTCTCTCTCTCTCTCTCTCTCTCTCTCTCTCTCTCTAGTGAACTCTCTCCTTAGTGAAACACACACACACACCCTAAATTGGTCCTAATTTCAAACACTAAAATTTAGGAAATATAGATTTTGGTTGGTGCATGATTTTTATATGTATCTCATTGGCACGCGTGCACACACACACACACACACACACACACACACACACACACACACACACACAAACAATTTGTCCTAATTTATTCAATAAACACTACCATGACTTTAGCCACACAGGAACACACACACACACACACACACACACAATTGGTAAATAAATATTTTTAACACACACACACACACCCATGACTTTAACCACATAGTAATATCATTGTATCTATTGATAAATATAGATTTTATAACAGACACACACACACAATTGGTAAATAGAGTTTTTTAACACACACACACACACACACACAATTGGTAAATAAATATTTTTAACACATGCACACACCCATGACTTTAGCCAAATAGGAATGCCATTGTATATATCGATAAATATATATTTTTATAACACACACACACACGGTTTTTATAACACACACATACTCCCCGCCCCCTCCACCACCCCACACACACACACATAATTGGTCCTAATTTCTTCAATAAATACTACCATGACTTTAGCCACATAGGAATGTCATTGTATCTATTAATAAACACTACCATGACTTTAGCCACATAGGAATGTCATTGTATCTATTAGTAAATAAAGATATTTATTATTGGATACATGAGTGTTTTAGGTATCTCACTGGAAAAAAAAAATTTGTTGGTGCATATTTTAGAGGCATAGTGTGTTGTATTTTGGGGTTGCTCGAAAAGTGTTTTCACCTTGTTATGAGAGAAATGGGTCTCCTAGCCCCTTTAGAATTCTTCCTATACATATGGATGAAATGTACGAGAAGCATATTGAAATCCTAAAGAAAGGACTATTTTCTTCATAGATGACAGGGTCAACAAACCAAACATAGGGGTTAGCAAAAACATTGTCAAAGCTAAACTTAAAGGGAATCGAAATTGAAAAGATAAATAAATAAATCTCCACACAGAATGGAGAAATTAAGTTTCTCAAAGAACAATTAAAGGACATAGATAAAATCACTCTAGAATATCAGAAGTTGAAGGCAAAGATGCTAACATATATTGACCAATAGCAAAATAAGTTATCTGGAAAACTCTATCTAATAGGATCCATACATCTTATTTGGGATGAAATCATCACTGAGGTTATAAAATTATGGGATTACTTCAAAATAATTGATGCATAGATTATTTTGACAGATGAAGAAGATCAAGCTAGACATAAAGCATTCCAAGAATTGGGAACCAAGCCTCAAGTTGCTCCAAGAATTATCAAGTTCCTAAATTATAATTCAAAAGAAGCATTGAGGAGTAAAGGTGTAAAGGAAAAAACTACAATGGTGATGGAGACATAAAATATTTTTAGAAAAGGAAATCTGATACAACACACAAAAAATAAGAGTATAGTGATCAAAAGAAACATTAAATCATTCACCAACAAAATTGAAAATTTGGTAAAAATGGGACTTCCTTCATCATGGAATGATAAAGGAAAGCTTCTATCATTTGAATATTACAAAAGAAATTTGTTCACAGTGAGAGAAAATGAAGATAAATTTCAAGGGATGCCTAACACTTTGAGAGGGCATACTATTATGGACTTACTCATAGATGATTTTTATTTACTATGGAAAAATAAAAAAAACTATTCTCAAGTCCTCTTACATATGAGAAGTACACTAAATTAGAAATTCCATACAGACAAATGAATGTCTTCAACTATCCATCTAGTGAAAATTGGAAGCTTCTAATTCAATTACTAATGGAATGAGTCATCGAAATGGTTGAAGACAAATCAAGAGATATTTTGGGTAAATATCAAGTTCAAATGTATTTATTGCTTTATTTGTAAAAAGAGATAGGTTGTTGTTATATTGAGGTTACATAATATATTTTGATAACCATATGTGGTTATACTTATTTTTGTATAAAGGAAATATATTTTGATGTAAAAGGGGTTGGTTTTTGCTTGAGAAAAAGACAAATATTTCTAATAAAATTCTACTTTTACAAAACTTGAGCGATTTTGAATTTCAATATTTTAGTTCATGTTCCCTCTGATATTATGTGTATCTATCATTTCATAGATTTCCTTCTAATTATGTATCCGATGTTTTAATTGTAACAATTTGGTACAATAACCACTCCTACAACTACATAGGAATTATAGAATTCATATATTTATGCAATTGTAATGTAAGTATAAATTGGACCTATGTTTTCTATTATTATGCCTCAAGACTAGTAATGAAATCTTCATTTATTCTCTTTTAATATTTCATTTATAAATTCTTCTATTGAAAGTTAAATGATATTTATTCAAATCGAATACATTGTTAAGCTTCAATTTTATTCCCTACAATTCTTCTTTTACTCATTTAAAATACTAAAGGTTTTCAAAAACATTGAAATATTCCCTTTCAAGTTCTAATGAATATTAGTTAGAAATCACATTTATATTTAAGGTTAAAACACTATAAACACTTTTTTTTAATACAGATAAACAAAAATTGAATCAATCATTAGTAAATAGATGCATTGGCATAGTTTTATAGCTAGAAACATCTCAAGGGTAAAAACATTCTTTTGGTGTCGTTGTTGGGGAGTGAATTAAGAAAACTTTGTTTTCCCCAGGTAAAACGATAGGAAAACCAACTCCTTGTTGGTGAACAAGAGTTAGGAAGCATAAAATATTTCACCTTGCAACTTCACATTTTCAATCTTGGCATCAAGAAAGAAAAACAGGAGATCAAACCCATACCCTAATAAAAATAAAGTAGTAGCAGATCCAAAAAAACTATTGTCTAAGAGAAATCCTAGACAAAGACAAACTACACCTTCTAGTGCCAATCCTTCCTCTTCCATAGATCCCAAATCAAAAGGAAAATCTATTATTACTTTATAATATTCTTCAAAATATTTTCCCACAATTTCTCATAAATATTATTTTCCAAATTTCCCTAAGGAGTCTCCTTCAAGTTCTTAAAATCCTCCTTGAAAATTATATTTCACTTTTTCTCAGAGACTCCCCTCTAATCTCTCAAATACCTTTTACTGAAAATTCTCCAAAGGCTTCCCCAAAGGACTCTCTTGAAGTTTCTCCTATCACATCTCCCAATTTTTCTTTCTTATTCCCTAAAAACAACTCTTCAAATGTTTCCTAAATAACTCTTCCAGAAGTTCGATCTGAAGAAGAAGAATATTTTAAAACATTTATTAATCCACTCACTCCAGAAAATTCCAAGTTATTTTTAGAACATCTAATGGTAGGTCAACAACAACAACAACAACAACAACAACAACCACCTCCACCTAGGATCTTTAATAAAGCTGCTACTAGATATGCACCCTTAAATATTCCTAGAAATCTGAACAATTTTCTTGATAATTATTTAAAGCTCATACCAAAATTTAATGGGGAAGATGAGATTACAGCTTTAGAACACCTATCAGCTTTTGATAATTTTACAGATAATCTAGGTCTTGAACATGAAGATGTGTATATGAGAATTTTTGTACAAAATTTTGAAGGGGAGGTGAGGACATGGTTTAATGGTATACCCCCTAACTCTATTGACTCATGGGATGCAATATGATTTGTTTTTCTTAAAAAATGGGGAGAGAAAAAGGATTTATATTATTTGACTGAGTTTGGGAGATTAAAAAATAAACATAATGAACCTATTTCATATTATATTAAGAGATTTAAGAAACTTTATCATAAGATCCCTGCACATGTAAAACCTTCTCAACCATCTGCAAAAGTAACCTTTGTTGGGTTTTTTGATCCATACTTTGCATTGTTGCTTAGAGAAACAAGATTTATTAACTAATATGTAAGATGATGCAGTTGATATAGACTCAAACATGATAACTTCAGGAAAAACTAGAGTTAAAATTGATTCTGGAGATCAACAAAAAATAAAACAAAAGGAACAAGTGGGTACTAATGGGTCAAATAAGAATAATCAAGAAGATACAATTGAAGAGATGTCTAAGATAATTAAATGTTTATCTAATACGTTGGCTAAAATGGAAATAGAAAGGAGTAAACCTGATAATAGAAACTTAAACCAATTTAGAAGGTCATTCAATCCTCCCCAGTTTTTACAAAGAGAGAAAAGAGTTGAAGATCGACCAATACAGGTGCCACCATTAAAAAAATGAAAATTTGATCGATAATTTTGCGAATGAAGAAGAATATGAAGAACACGATGAAGAAATGAATATGATGGAAGGTGATCCTTCTTATGTACATCTAACACAAGACGAGTATGAAAAATATTTATATCTCAATCAATACTTTGAAGAAAATGACACTAAAGATCAAGTTGATACTTCACCTCCATATAGAATTTTATCAAATACCTTACATGTTGAACTTCATACAAAATACGACCTTATCCCTAGAGGAAATGGAAATAAAACTAATAACCAAGGTTAATAGGATAATATCAAACACAAGGATAAAGGAAAATAAGTCTCAGTTTCAAAACATAAATATGATCCTCAAATAGTTAAGAAACCAAAGATAGAACATAAGGAATCAGAGAAGAAAAGTAGTTCATTCAGCTTAGAAAATGAATTGAATAAAATCAGAATACTTGTTCCTTTATTAGAACTTGATAAAAATATGATTTATAGAAAATAAGTCTTAAAAATGATCGATGGTTCAAATTCAGTAACGCAACCACATACTTTAAATCTACAGGCGAAACACCTACTATTATGTTTGGACCTTATATTAAGGAAAGAGGAGAAGTAGTGTCTCACTTTTTTATTACCTTGGTTGTGCATCAACACCTTTTGCACAATTGTATGATTGATTTAGGTGCTTCACATAATTTGATGCCTAAAATCATTATGTACAAGTTGGGGTTATAAATTACAAGACCATATCAAGATCTATATTCCTTTGATGCAAGAAAGGTTAAATGCTTATGAATGATTAAATATCTTGTAGTTAACTTAACTCAAATTCCTGTAAAAAGTAATATGATGGATGTGGTTGTGGAAGATGTACCTGCAAACTATGGAATTCTTCTATCAAGATCATGGGGAAATAAATTAGGTGGAACATTACAATTGGATATGACATATGCCACTATACTAGTTTTTGGTGGAGAAACCATGCGACTTTATAGCGAAACTAAACTTGTTTATACCATTAGTGATCACAAAAATCCCAATAACTATCAAGTGTATTCACAAGAGAAAGATTTGGGATTTTTTATTTTATCCGTTAATAACGAGTTAGAATATTGTACAAAAACTATAAATACTCCAAATTTTGTAAATAATGAATCTGAAGATGGAATGTGGTATTTTGATGGAGCTTAATCCTCGAAAGGTGTTGGAGATGGCGTTATTTTTATTTTACCTTCCAGGAAAACAATATGATATTATTTTAGGTTACATTTTGAAACTAATTCTACAAATAATGTTTGTGAATATGAAGCTCTAGTTTTATAATTGGAAACTACTAGGAAATTGAAAATTGTGAACCTCATAGTTTATGGAGATGTTTAATTGATTGTTAAACAAATAAAACAAATTTATCAAGCTAAACATCCAAGAATGAGGGATTATATAAATTTAGTTTGGGACTTAATTGAAAATTTCTTTTTAACCTTCAATATGCATGAAATTCCAAGACATGAAAATCAATAATTTGGTTCATTAGCAGTGGTAGCAAGTACATTCAGACCCCCTAATGTTCCAAAGATTAAATATGAAGTGGAAATGAGGTACATACCTTCAATCCTTGATAATGTGAAACATTGGCAATTGTTTGAAGATGATCAACAAATTAAGAATTTTTCGGAAATGATTGATGAATTATCTGCAACACATATTGATCAAGAGAATGAAAATGAAAATAAACATCTTAATGAAATTTTTTATTCTGTTTTTAAATTTCAAAACATGATTGCTAATCATAAGATAATGGTATTAAGAAACAATAAAGTTCCAAAAGGATTAGTACCTTCGGAAAAATTGTTTGATAAAGATGATATTGTTGTCAAACCTTATGTTCATCTTCAGATTAGAGAAGTAGAAGATTGTAATATTGGTACTAATCAAGAACCAAATAATGTGAAGTTTTCACAACTTCTTCATGATGGCATGAAAATAAAGTATGCTAAATTATTTAAAGAATTGATTGAATTTTTTGCATTGACTTGTGAGGATTTGAAGAATTATGACACCAACATAATTCAACATAGAATTCCACTCAAAATGGGATCATAGCCATTTAGACAAAAACTAAGACAAGTAAATCATATTCTTCTCCCAAAAATTGAAAAGAAACTTAAAAAAATTAGTTGATGCAAAAATTATAGTTCCTCTTAGATATTAAGATTGGGTTGCAAATTTAGTGCTTTTCATAAAGAAAAATGGTGAAATTAGATTGTGTGTTGATTTTAGGAATCTAAACAAATATTCATTAAAAGACAACTACCCATTACCAAAAATCGATACTATTTTAGAGAAGGTAGTTGGAGCTAATCAAATTTATATGATTGATGGTTTCTCTGGTTACAACCAGATTCCAATACATGAAAAATATAGAGAATTGATTGCATTTACAACACCATGGGAAACATTTGTGTATGATAAAATGTGCTTTGGTTTAATGAATGCAGGTGCAACATTTAAGAAAGCCATGGACATAGCTTTTGTGGGAGAAAGAGATAAATTTGTTGTTATTTATTTATATGAATTGATTTTTCTCTCAAATTCAGATGAAAGTCATCTAAAACATCTTAGACAAGCTTTTATAAAGTGCAAGAAACATGGTTTATCATTAAATCCTAAAAAATCAGATTTTTCCATGCAGGAAGGAAAATTGCTAGGGCATATTGTCTCAAAGGATGGTGTGAATATTGATCCACAATGAGTTGAAGCGATCAATGTCATCAATTTACCAAGAAACAAAAACGAAATTCAGACATTTTTAGGAAAAATAATTTTTTTAAGAAGATGTATCCCTAACTTTGTGGAAGTTGTGAAAGATTTGACAAATATGCTAAAAAAAATAGTGAAGTTAAATGGTATTTAGAGGCCAGATATTCATTTGAACAAATCAAGAAAGTTTTGGGAAAAGCACCAGTTTTGGTAAGCCCGGATTGTTCAAAATATTTTCTTACTTTTACCTTTGCTTCAGAAAACACAATTGTTGCAGTGCTTTCACAAAAGAGTGATGAAAATCATGAATGACCTATTGCATTCTTTAGAAAAAGTTTAAGAGATTCAAATCTCAAATACAAAATTCTTGAAAAACATGCATATGCATTAGTAAAAGATTGAAGTCTTTTAGAGCCTATATTTTATAGTCCAAAATAATTGCATATGTGCCTAGTAGTATTATCAAAGAAATTTTGACGCAACCAGATAGTGATGGAAGAAGAGGTAAGTTGATAGCAAAGATTCAAGAATATGACCTTGAATAAATCCTACAAAATAAATTAAATGTCAAGGTTTAGAAAAATTGTTAGCAAAATCAAATTCTAGAGCTCTTGGAATCAATTTAATCTCCCAAACATCAGAACCTCTTTCAGCAGAAGAAATAGAGTCACAACAACCAATAAAAAAGGTATATGAGAAAATTTATTTATCCCCTTGGTACAAATACATTGTTCTATATTTGCAAACACTTGAGTGTTCATCCCATTTAAATCAAGCAAAAGCCAGATATTTAAAACTACAAGCAATCAAATATTGTATTATTGATGAAAAAATTTACTGGAAAGATCATTTGGGTATTCTTTTGAATTGTATTGTTGAAGAGGAATCTAAAGGAATTATAGGTGAATTCCACAAAGGTATATGAGGAGGACATCATGCTTGGAGATTTATAACATATAAAATTTTAAGAGCAGGCTTTTAATGGAAAAAATTGTTTTCAGAGGTCAATGCTATGGTAAGATCTTGTAAACAATGTCAAATTTTTGTTGGTAAACAAAAATTGCCTTCTTTACCTTTAGTACCAATCAAATTTGAAGCTTGTTTTGAGCAATAGGGTTTATATTTTATAGGTGAAATTCATCCACATTCTAGTGCACAACATAAGTGGATTTTAACTGGAACATACTATTTTAAAAAATGGGTGGAAGCAATTCCTACCAAATTTTATATTGATGCAGTTGTCATTAAATTTCTCGAAGAAAATACCATTACTAGATTTGGATGTACAAGAAAAATTATTATAGATAATTCTCAATCTCTTAAATCCCTTCCCATAATAGATTTTTGTCAAAAATATAATATTTTTCTTGGACATTCAACTGCCTATTATCCTCGGGGTAATGGATTGGCAGAATCATCAAATAAAAGCTTAATAAGGATCATTAAGAAAGTTTTGACTGATAAAAAAAGGGATTGGAATTCTCATTTGAAATATGTGTTGTGGGCAAACAAAATCAGTACAAAAAGAGCAACGTGTATGTCTCATTTTCAATTGATTTATGGTATAGATGTTGTACTTCATATTAATCTTGCTCTACTTGTTATGAAATTATTGCAGGATGTTGAAGAAGAACTAAATGATATTACTAGAAGGATGAATCAATTAATTGAAGTACAACAAAATAAAGAACATGTGAAGGAGAAATTTCAAGAATATCAAGACAAAATGAAGATTATCTTTGATAGAATAGAAAAACAAAGAATTTTTTTCCCCTATGACTTAGTATTAAAATGGGATACCATAAGAGAAGATCATGGTAAACACAGAAAGTTTGATCAGTTATGGCTTGGTCCTTTCAAGATAGATTCAATTGAAGGAAACAATTCCTTTTCTCTTCAGAATCTGGATGGATATCTATTGGAATTACCTATGAATGGGCGATTCCTAAAGCATTTTATTCAATTTAAGGCAGTTTCTAAATTTCTTATTTCATTGTAAATAATCGGTTTGGATTGACATTGGAATTTATTTTTCATAAGACTTCTAAAATATTTTTGAAATAAGTTAATTGGATCTAAAGTTTTGATTCATAAAAATTATTATTTTATTAATATGGATGATCCAATTAAAATTTTCTTAGAATATATTCTTTACTTTAGAGTGGTTGCTTAAATTTAAACATGTTTCATTTCTTGTTAGATTGGATTGGATTTAGATTTCCTTTAAAATGAATAAATCATTTTTTTCCTAGTCGTACTAGAAAAGATTTTTCAAACTGATGACGAAATGTTTTTTGACGTGTTATCGTCAACTAGGAAGGAAAATATCATCAACTAGGAAGGAATCAACTATGAAAGGATTTCCTTATTGAGGTTGAAAAGGTAAATTTAAGGTAATTCTTTTATAGACAAAGGCTTAGTTGTCAAATTTCAAGTTGATTGAGTTACCCAAAGAATTTTACCTAAACATTAGAATAATGAGATATGATATTGGTTTATTCTGGAAAGATGGAGTTAGGACTGAGGAAATGAAAAAACTTTATGAGTAACTTTATAACTCAGGGATTTCCAACTCATATTTGATAAACATACATCATCCCTAGATGTGAAAAACATATTGATTGCCCCTATCTCATATAAAGTGCATATGAAAAATGGATATGGTGAAAGAAAATTCAGTTGTGAAATGCAGGTATCTTCATTGAGGCTATGTACGCTCCTTGGTAGTGAAGCAAGGCCTGTGATGTTGAGATGACTACACCATAGGCCATGGACACTTTTTGGTAGTGTGGCAACGCCATGAAAATGGAGGATTACCAAATGAGAATCTTTATTTATATTATTCAACCAAAATAGTTTCCTCAAGAATAACTCTTTCTAAGACTTTTACGACCATTGTTTTGATGAGAAATTTCTTTCGGATTCATCGCATAGGTTTTTTATTTTCGACGTTTCGGACCAAACCAGTGTGGTCCATCATCAGGAAAATTATAATGAGATGTGAAGGAAAAAAGATATAACAAGTGTAAATAAATACTTGAAAAGTTGTTTATGAAGAGCCGACATATGAAATCAGGAAAAATTATATTCGTTTGTTTATTAATTATTTAATAAGAGTCGACTTATTAAAATGAAATTAAAAAATAAAGAATATAAGACTTACAAAAAAAAAT
>ML796429.1:68185-125317 GCA_009831015.1 Picea engelmannii
TACCTAGGTCAGTGATGTTCTTGATAACTTTCATTGCTCCGTCAATGGGAATTTTAGTGAAAAGATAAACAACATCAAAGCTTACGAGGGCGTCATCTTTGTCCAATTTAATGTTTTTTATCTTGTTTACAAAGAAAGAGGAATCTTTAACAAAGGAGCTAGTTATAACTCTTTTCTAACCTTGATAAGTTATAAATATGTGTTTTTACATTTAAAAGTCTTGGGTTGACAAATATCAGTTATGTATTTCACTTTTGAGCTCAAATTTATGATTCAATTACCTTAGGTAGTTCCTAAGTAATCTTAAGTAAGGGTAAACTTTTTTATCCTTTCTAGCTTCATTCTATTAAACATGTTGAAATATGAAATTATTAGTTAGGTCTTTCTCTTCTATTAGAGATTACCTTTGTAATTGAGAATAAGATTTATTTATTTAATTTAAAGGAAAACTTAATTTATTTGAAACATTGATTTTATAATTTGTTTTTTATTTTAGAACAATGACTCCATAACCCAATAAAAAAGACACTTGGTTTATTGTTCTTTCGTGCCTTACAAGGAGACACAATCTCCAATTAGAATCCGATGTTGTAACATTTTATAAATTTTAAAAATATATTTTTATTTTTAATAATGATCATTAAACTACTTTATAGTTTTATTTTCTTTTAAATGGGATTTTATTTGTTTCTTAATTCGTTTTTATTTTATAAGTAGTTGTAATATTTAAGTTTAGTTTAAAAATCTTTAGTTTTAATTTTAAAATTTATTTTTTCGAGCTATATTCTTCAGTTTATTATGTTTGGTTTTAAAACATATATAATTTTGTTTAATAAAGTGCATGTTTATGTGCAGTTTGATCGTGCAATCGAAGACTCAGATCAATGGTCCTTATTTAACTATGCCCCCCCAACCCATGTATGCTCGATAGTTAACAAGGGGGGGGGTGTCTGCAAAACCAAACCAAGGTTTTAGCCCGAATAATGTGTCCCGTGCTCATGAATTGCGGCTCCCACCCGCAATTAACGATGAATCGACACGTATCTTTGATGACGTAAGCAAACGGAAAGGTAAAAACACTATTTTGGTCGATATTTTTATTTTTTAATTTTAATTTAATTTATGTGCCAATAATAATAGTCTACCACGAATCCAACTGTAATATTTTAAGAGGTTAAAATTAAAATTCTTGTGGGTTAATCTCATTTATAAAAGCACGAAGTCGGTAACAGAGCTCTTTTACTAGTGCAAACTACCAACTCAGTTCGAGCATTTTCTGGAGCGAATTTCCTCGCGTAATAAAAATGCCTTTGTTCTCCAAGCATTTCATTTTTAAATAGAATCATCTAAGTCAAATAAAGCTAGGAAATCATTACCTTGCTTCTGTGATGGCTGTAATTGGCTGTGTATTTGGCTGTTATTACCTATCACTGTGTTGACAGATACATGGCAGGGAATGGAATCGACCTGCTGACCGATGACGGCTTGTCATTATCTGCTGGGCCGACTTATTTTAAGGCTGTGTAATTGGAATCGATCGGAAGACCGATGACTATTTTGTCATTGACTATTGGTCCGACTATGTAAAAGAGTTTATACCTTTATAAATTCGAGTTAATTTTTCCCTGGAAAAAAAAAAGCTAGGAAATCATTAACAATTGAAGAAGAGAACTTCGCTGACAGGGACATGGATTTTTTTGACCATATTCTATCTTTTGACTCGTTCGGAATTCACCAATTAGCTATGCAAAACTTTAGGGACTTAATCAATTATTACCATGCTTGGGAGTGCGATTTGGAAAAAAATTTAGTACCCCAAGTGTATGAATTTCCCGAATTTATGTTCTAGTGCGCTTCAAATTATATCCCTTCTAAGAGAGCTTTCATTTTTTAAAATGGATCTGTACTTTTTTTTAGATAGATTCCTAGTCAATTTCTGAGATGTTAAGATTTTTCTAAACATTGATAGTGAAATGCTAAATGAAACCGTATTGGCCCAATACTTTAGAGTTTTAAATTCTCAAGATAGGGTTGCTCTTTTACAGTGTTGTTTGTGTTATAATATTGACATCCCTACAAACAATGTTAATCTTAAAGACATTTTATTTCCCGAAACATCAAGATGGATCATTTCAATGAAATATGTAGTCTTAGGAAATGACAATGACTAGATAGTCGATGAATATGTTTTAGGGCTTATGATGTCAATTTTCCCATCTACAGTGAAACCCTTAACTAAATTTAACTATGCTTAATTTTTAGCTGATAATATTCATCTTTAACTATCAGAATTCAAAACCACTATATATTTCAAATATCAGTCTTACCTAGTACATCTTTTTCTATTTTTCCAAGCTATTAAGTTTTCACATATTGAACTGAAAACTAAAGATGAAATAGGAAATCCAGTTTCAATTATTCACTGGACTTCTCTGGTTAGAAAAAAGGGATAAAAATGATGGGTTTTCATAATATATTAATCAATTTAGCTCAAAATCTTTTGAGATCATTCATGAAGAGGTACCTCCCAGAGTCTTTCCACAATGTAGAAAACTTTTATAGCTAAGACCAAACAAAAGAGTTGGACATTGGTTCATCTTTGAAGATCGTACATAGATTAGGGTCTATGGCTCTGAACTGCAACCTTTCCTTTTGCCCACTTTCTTGACTCCCATAATTTTTCGTTGGAATGTATAAGATAATTTTTCGTTGGAATGTATAAGACAAATACTAAATTGGAAGCTTCTAATTCAATTACTAACTGAATGAGTCATTGAAATGGTTGAAGACAAATTAGGAGATATTTTGGGAAAATATCAAGTTTGAATGTATTCATTGCTTTCTTTGTAAAAATAGATAGGTTTTTGTTATATTGAGGCTAAATAATAGCTCTCGATAACCATATGTAGTTATACAAATTTTTGTATAAAGGAAAGAAATTTTAATGTAAAGGGGGTTGGTTTTTGCCTGAGAAAAAGGCCAATATTTCTAATAAAATTCTACTTTTACAAAACTTGAGTGATTCTGGCTTTCAATGTTTTATTTCATGTTCTCTCTAATATCATATGTCTCTAGTATTTCATATATTTCCTTCTCAATATGTATCTGATGTTTAAAATGTAACAATTCGATACGACACCCACTACTACAACTTAAGAGGAATTATAGAATTCATAGATTTTTGCAATTGTACTGTAAGTATAAATTGGACCTATATTTTATATTATTATGCCTCAAGAATAGTAATGAAATCTTCATTTATGTTCTTTTAATATTTCTTTAAACCAATTACATATATTTATAAATTATTCTATTGAAAGTTAAATGATATTTATTCAAATCGAATACATTGTTAAGCTTTCAATTTTGTTCCCTACAATTCTTGTTTTACTCATTTAAAATCATAAAGGTTTTCTAAAACATTGAAACTTTTCCTTTCAAGTTCTGATGAATATTAGTTAGAAATCAGATTTATATTTAAGGGTAAAACAATACAAACACTTTGTTTTAAGATAGATAAACAAAAATTGAATCAATCATTAGTAAATGGATGCCTTGGCATAGTTTCCTAGCCAGAAACATCTCAAGGGTTACAACATGGTCAATCCATTTGATGCATAGGTGGGGTCGGTATCTCCTTGTCCTAGTCCACTCCTCTATGCACTCTCCTTACTAGTAGGTGTCGATCCAATGCAAATGTCAGTGGGTTGATTCTTTGCGTAAACTCTGTACTGGCAAGTAGGGTTGATCCAATGCAAATCTCAATGGGTTTCTCCTCTGTACAATGTCCTTACTGGCAGGTGGGGTCGAACAATACATTGGCCAACCTGTTTAAGAGAGGGCTTATTTGGTCAGGTTTTGGCACCATAGTATTTTTTTATGTTTGAATTGTATATTTTTTATTTGTTTTACTTTTTGTTTATTTGTTATTTTTTTATTTTTTTGTAATATAATTTAAACACATATTTGTATATAATATGTCTTATATAGTTATATATAATCCTCTTAACCTCTTAACCTCTTAACCCCTCAATCCCTAACTCATAACCCCTAAACCTAAACATCATCCAAAACCCAAAACAATATTTTCTATGGTGGTGGGTTGTGAGAGAAATCAAGGTCATTGACTTCTAACCAACCATAGAGATTGGCATAAGACTTAACAACACGTATTTAACCCATATAAGAAAATAATTTAAAGAGAATTAATCATAGAAACATACCTCAACCTACATTTCAACAATTCAATATCATTGATCTTCTTCTTCGTCTAACTCTACATCTATATCATCTAGTTCAGAATCAATGTTGAAAGGATCGGTCATAGCAACATCACCGTCAGTGTCTTCGATAATTTCATCGTCGATATGAAACACTGATAACATTGTCATCTACATCTACTCAACTTCTTCATCTTCTTCGTCTAACACATCTAATTGTAGCCGTGATTGAGGTTGTGGTCATGGTTAATCTCTCAAGATTTGTTCTATTTAAGATTATGCAGGCCCAATGGTGAACAATCGGGACCTCGGGGCTTAGAATTGAAAGTTCTTTGAGGCATAGGGTAGTGGTTATATCACTAGGTTGAAGGTGTAGGCATTGTGGGGACCCTAGGAAGAGGTACGACTATAAGGAGTTTAGCTGGGATCGGGTGTGGGGGGGGGAAGTTGGGTTAGGTATAGGTGGGGGCCTAGGGTTAGATGGGTCCAGGGATAAATTAGTAGAGGTAGGTTGATATGAATGGAGGGGGAGAGGGAGGGAGAGGGCCAACAAGAGTCATATTTTTTTATTTTTAACGACATTTTTAGCACATGCCTCGATTTTCCCTGTTACTTGAAATATGTTTATTGGATTTATTCTATTCATGAATGTTCTCATAAGTTAGGGGGATAAGGGATATAATTCAGGTACAAAAGATTCATAGGAATTTCTTTGTCTTCTTCTTCTAACACATCTAACTGGAATCATGATCGAGGTTGTGGTCATGGATGGTCTCTCAATATTTTTCAGGGTTAAGATTATGCAAACACCATGGTGAACAACTAGGACCTGGCGGCTTAGAACTAAAAGTGATTTTAGGCACAGGGAAATGGTTAGAACAATAGGTTGAAGGTGTAGGGGTTGTGGGTATTGTTCCTGAGATTAAAATTAAGGCTCAAATAATAATGTTAGGCATCATGATTTAAGGAAAGTTAGTTTTAAAGGCGTTTTTTCTTTCGTTAGTTGTGTAAGAGTTAAATCCTCAAATGGAATTAATATCTGAACAAAACAGAGGTCGTATTTCGTCGTCTGAGTCAATTTATCAAATTGAGAGAGGAGAAGAAAATTACAAAACTATTAAAGAAAATAAGGCATCAATGATAGAAGAGTCTTACCTCATTTATAGTAGAAGAAAATGTAGAATGCACTCCTGAAAGGATATAAGATATAGTAATCCAAGTAACAGGCAAGTCTTGTATTTGCTGATAGCAAATATAGAGGAAAAACTACTTGCTAATCAAATACTAAATGAAATGTAATCACAGTAGTTGTTGAACTAAATTGTAAGCATTCACTTGTTCAGGAGTAACTTAAAGAGAACAGAAGATATGAAACACAAAGAGGGCACCTAACTCAAACAACAAAAATTTTGGAATCCCCCTCTGCACTTGTATTAATACTCACAAAGGATGAGTTTTCTCAGTTACAATACGATAAGAAGCAACCTGTTTTCATTCTGAAATATGTATTTATACAAAAATTTCTCAACCCTAAGCGGTTGGAATTCCTCTATTTCTAAAATAGTAAATTTACAAAATATGAAATCTGAAACGTTTCGCTTTCATTTATGTTGGTCTCCTCATTATGCTGGCATAGGCATTTTTTTCTCTAGTTCTCTAGCTCTGAAACATATAATGTACACAGGTTATATCATTTGTTTCCAGAGGTACTACCTTTTCCTTGCTCAATACATTTGATGCATCTTCTCACAAATTGTGCCACCAGCTTGGAGGGATCTGTTAAGTTATTAGCCTCAAAAATATATTTTTTCTTTTCCAATTGAGGCAATCTTTTTCCCATTCGTCTATCTTCTGAAACAATAGACTGTAGTTGTAGACTTGGCTTTACTAGCCATCTGTTTATCCACATAATATCAACCTATTTTATCTGTGAGATTTTGGCCTGAGCCTCTTCCATATGTTTCTTAATGTCAAGTTGATGTTTTGTTATGTCAATCTATCCCAGTACTCCAGAGCTATTTTATTTATCAAGGCCTAATGATTCGTTATTGAGTGAGTGGAAAGCCTCTTCACAAGAATCCTTCACTTCCTTAACCATTTTCCTACTTTTAGTTATGCTAGATTCCCAGGTCTTTAGTATTATATCACCCCTGGTCTGTTTCGAAACGGACAACCTAGAAGCTATATCTACTCCTTGTTTTTCTCATGACACAACTGCTTCTTGGAAGGTAGTCCAGGTAGAAATAACTTCTCTCTCTCTTAAACAAATGTTATTTAATGCTTGATCTATCACCCAAAAATGATCTTGGACAGTTTCAACCTTAGTGAGAAGGCTTTGTTGTGCTTCTTCCAGTTCCGTTCACACTTCTAATGCCTGGTCTTGGAACACTATTATATCTACAAACATGTTCTCGGTGGAATTGACTTTGTCCTGTAGTCGTTTTACCAGCTCATCATGCTGGGTGGCCCATCCTTGGCTCGCCTGTACATTCCTATGCATCTCCTCGAGGATGGATTTGAGCTACTGGATTTCCTGTCTATCACTGGCTCTAATCTTCTCGAAACCCTTGTTGACCTCGCTCCAGGCATTCTTTTTTACAGTCTTCATTTGATTCTACAATTGGCTTATTTGCAGATCTTTCTGCTTCAGTCGTTCTTTTAAATTTCCAACTGAAAACTGGTTGGCTATTGCAAAAGTCCCCACTGAACATGTTGCTTCTTCAGCAAAGTCCACCTCCTCCAAGGCTTCTCCAAGGCTTAAAATTGAACCTTCCTTTTGGTGCATTTCTCTCTTCACCACAACCTTCCTTTTCTTGCTGAAAAATAAATTGGAAGGAGGAAACTCTTCAACCGAAATGGGTGTGAGGTACTCTATGAATACTACCTCTACATTTGTATTCCCTCTGGTGAATTGTAATGGTGTGATGAATTGGATGGGGCTGTCGATTTCGGTGGATGATTGTTTCTCAGCCGCATTTGTAGTTGATTTATCTAGTGTAAACAATGGTCCTTCTTCTCCCTCCTTTGTCAGTGTCTTTGATTGATCTTTGTCTTGGTCACCTGATACATTTGTCGATGGGATATCTTCTTTCTGAGTCGACACCTCAGTCTTCTCCAAACTTTCCTGGGTTTCTTTTGTACTGGAGCTTACTTCTTTTGAGCTCCGGGTCTCTGTTTGCTGTGCAGATGGAGATGTCGAGGTTCCTCCTTGTAACACTTTAGGGAGGCTACTTCTTTGGTGCCTCTGAAAGTCGTAAAAATCAATCATTTTATGGGTGATAGAGCTCGAACCCGAATCAATACCTTTGGATAGGATCTCGCTCCTCGGAAAATCTCGTCTTGAGGAGAATCTTCGTGTTCATACCTTTTCAAATTGTAGCTGGCCATGAGATTACCCACGACCTTCTGCGGGTTGTGCTTCTTGAATTCAATGTTGACCAACTTTATTTATTCCAAGGTCGCAGCCTCCACTTTTGAGTGACTAAAATCCAGTAGATAAAATGTACCAATCTACAGGGGAAAAGAGGGCCCTGCCTTTTTCTGTACTGCTTTGAGCTCCTTACTAATCCCACCGAGCACAGTTTGGCGTGCGACCTCTCAGCACACTAGTCGGTCTGGTAAAAATTTCGGCAAAGCATATGGAGGAACTGAACATCCAAAAAACCTAATATAGGAGAAGTGTTCCTCGATGTACCAGTCTGCTATTCTGCCCAGGTTAGTCACAATTTTGTCGGAGATTCTGGGAGGTGGGAAACCATATATGGCGGTGTGCATCGACACCACTACCCAGTTGCAGATCTCATAAAATAAGTCTTTTGACTTTTCTTTCCAAATATTTGAATGATAAATATGTATGGTTTCGACACTATTTGGAGTCCAACTCCATTCCATCAGCGGAAAATGC
Organism: Picea engelmannii; assembly: GCA_009831015.1. Lineage (NCBI taxonomy): Eukaryota > Viridiplantae > Streptophyta > Pinopsida > Pinales > Pinaceae > Picea > Picea engelmannii. The sequence continues at coordinate 76,310 of ML796429.1, forward strand.
GTTATGAAACAGACGACGTCCATAATATAAGCCGACATGAAAAATTGGGTCAGTTGACCCTTGGCTCTTAGTGACTGATATCTTGCAATCTCTTGAACCAAACTGTTTGACAATATTTTGGCCCAATCAAAAGAATATCCCTCTGCTACTAAGTGCATAATAGGTACCCACGGCAAAAATAAATGGGTTGTGTTTTCCTTCCCGTAGAGCCTACACATCATCATTGCTATGTACATTATGTGAGGTTCTAGTGCAATAACTGGGTATATATCATGGGAACCGACTCCGAACTTCTCAGGGCAAGAATACTAGGCTTTAATTAAATCTGTAATGGTTTTCCCATATTGGTCGCATTCCTTCTTGTTGAATTCTACTAGGAAATTTGCATTGTAAATGAAATTGGGTACCAGAGACAATTTGTACATCACCTGTAGATGTTCTGGCCCAAAAGACCCAACTGCGACCTTTTGTGAATTGAAAATAGTCTTGGTTTGGATATATACGTGGTCCAGTGCCCAACCGTTCATATCATTGTAGGGAAAGAGCTTAGGCCTTGTCTCTATCTTATGTAGCTCTTACTGAGCAACAATTTTGTATTTGGTAGATAGGTCCTCCTTCTCGTTGTCGCTTGAATCATCCGAGAAATTTACCAATTCGTATTGTAAGATGTTGAATACTTGCGTCTAGGATTTGACGGTGTCTATGCTTCTGGGCGAGGTGTCGGAGAGAACATATGTATTCTGGCTTGAAATTTCACTGGTTGCTTTAGTTTATTTTCGTGGAGGCATGGTATTAGATCTCAAAGTTCTGTTATCTGTCACAGAAAATGCACAAGACTGATTATCTCGCTAAGCTAGCTCTTCCAAAACGCGAATGTAATTCAGAATTAAAAAAAATCTTCTTCACCTTAAGCGCATCAATTCACATATATCTTCACTGACAATGTGTTTAATTCCCATAATAAAAATATTTGGGCGATAAAGAAGGATCTTATTTGAAATCATTTCCCTAGATTAGTTATTAATTCCATTAATGGTCGATGTTCCGTGATCGGGAAAAGCATAGATAAAATTTGAAATTACCCGAAATGCAAATCAACAAAACTTAATCATGATATAAGATTGTTCAATGTGTTAATGAATCAAGTTTATTTTGTTAATTAATCATGCTTAACCTTAATCCATTTCTGGGTTTCGGACCTCAGTTTATCCTATACTAGTTCGAGCTATGTTCTCTGAATCGAGAAATCGTGATTGATTAATTAATATTAATCACTTTTAAATAATGGTGATTAACTTCAAGGGTTTCGTGATTTCGGGTATCGGGACTTTGGTTGTCGTTCGAGGCAGGATCCCAGAAACATGAAATTGCGATAAGGTTTAAATATTGTTAATCATTTTTAATCGTTTAATTAACCTGGTTTAACCTAAGATAGTTTCACGATTTCGTATATCGGGGCTTTGGAGTTCTTACATGTTGGATGGTTAGTATCGAAAAACCCCGAAACCCGACATTTCGAAGGTAGCCTTTAGTGATTTCACCTTTTAACGAGTGGGCGACTCCATAACTTTTAAGGATTTCAGATCATTGGATTCAATGGAAGACTTCATCAATGGTGATATTCAAGTGCACGTTTGTCCTTATTTAAACAAGAATGAAACTTATCTAAGTCTAAAGTTTAGAAAAATATATATGTTCCAACAATGGGGACCCTGGGAAGAGGTACGACCATAAGGATCTTAGCTGGGATCATGTGTGGGAGATCTAGATTTATGAGTGGAACGAAATGAATAATAGACAGAATACAATAACACAATAATATGGAGAACAACAACAAATATCCAGTGAACAATAACTTCTATTGAATAAATAAAATAGGTTGGAGCTGTAAAACTACAGAATTGAAAACAACTTGGTCAAATGGTGGTAGTTATCTCTGAGAAGAGATGTGGTTGCTACACACATCCGTCTAAGAAGAATGATTACAATGAGGCTCCATAGGCCTTTTTAACATTACTCATGAATGCTAAAACCCTAGACATCCAAAAACCTAACCCTAGGAGATGAAACACCAAAAGTTATGTGGGCCTCGATGAGTAAGTTGGTACATCAAATTATCGGGGTCGTAACTTTTGCATACGATCTTCGTTTTAGGTGTGTGGTAGCCCGTTGGAAAGGTATTTTCTAGAACTATGCACTATGCCATCAAACTCTGACTTCGTCTACAGTTAGACTGTGGCAAGCCAAAAAAAACATTGTTTAGGGTCCCTAAACAACCCTGGAAGTATAAAAAGATGTATTGACATGAAAAATTACAAAATAAGCTAGTTGGAATAGGTGGGAGGCCACCAATATCCACCTGGATGTTATGTAGGGCTTCAAGATAGACCCGGAAGTGTAGAACCCACAATTACAAAGAAATTTCATCATTACAAAGAAACGTGTTGAACTTTAAACTGTCAAGAGGAGCCAGTTGGAATAGGTGGGTGGCCACCAATATCCACCTGGATCAATCCTCCCCCATTAGGAAGAAATGGTATACGTTGCATTGAGTTCCCCCATCAGGTGAGTAAATTTATGCTGAATTTGGATCTGGGTGAGCCACTTGCCTTAGTGCAGGATTTGTCCTTCCTTGACAACCCGATAAAGTTGGATCCTCTGCTAGCGAGTGCCCTTGACCTGTGTGTCCACTATATGATCAGTGGATTCCTATTCCATGCATTCATGGTTTAGATATGTTGGTTTCAATTATTCGATGATCTCCAAGGTGTCCAATAATGGTGGAAAATATGGCCAGAAGAGGTCCACATCAAACACTGGGTGCAAGCCAAGGAAGGGGGAGTGTTGAGCTCAAAAGAATTGTCACCCACAACCTTGGTGATAGTGTAAGGCCCATAGCGAAGTGAATGGAGCTTCCGATGGGGACCTGTAAGGCATTCTTTCTGTAAATGTAACCAAACCTTATCTCCCACATGAAACTTTTATGGTACCCAATGTTGACCATGGTGTTGCCTATACTTAACATTGGATTTCTACAAAATTTCATGGACCTATTGGTGGATGTGTTGAATCCGATCAATGAATCTGGTGGCTTTGTCAGCCTCAGACTGAACAGGGGAAGATTGTTTCAGTGTGGTTGCAAGATGTAGTGCAACATCAATGGGACCCAAGGTTTGGAATCCCATGCCCATATGAAATGGGCTATGGTCAATGGAGCTATGGAGATCCATGTTGTAGCTGTGTCGAACATAGCAAAGACTCTCATCCCATGTACGTGGATGCTTAGAGTTATACATGAGAAATATGTGCACAATCATCTGATTGACTACCTCTATTTGGCCATCGGTTTGAGGGTGGAAGGAAGTGGATTTAGTGAGCTTGGTGTCCAACAATGACCAAATACTCGACCAAAATGTGTTGAGGAACTTGTTGTCCTAATCGAAGATGATGGTGTTGAGGAAAAGGTATGGAACACCTTACTCAATCATTTCAAATCTTGCCTAGCTAGGAAAAGATAGTTGGGAATGTCACTCGGGATTTATAGCCTCAAAAACATTCACTCAATCTATGAGTACTAATTACAAGGATTAAGGCTGATTTTATAATTTGAATATGTTTCAATGTAAAATAAAATTTATACGAAATTGTCGAAATGTATACAGATTTTACAATAAAGTAAACATGGAGACCAAAAGTGAAAAAATAACCAAGTCATGAAAACACATGTATGAGATAGAACATCAATCTGATTTTATTTCATTCTGAGATACCAAAAGTGTATTTCTCTTTAAAAACCCCTGCGAGGGTGTGGACCAAATTCATATATAGATATATCAGGTGGGAACCATACAAAAAGAATCTAACAACAAAATACAACTGAAATCAATTATCTGGATCAGCTTGCCACAAATTGTTTCCATTTTGACTCTACAATATATTCCTCATCAACCATGAAAATTAATTCAAAAAAAGACAATAATACAGAGACTATCAAGGATGAATCAACACCTCTAAAACAAGTGGCTGAAAAGTATAATTCAATCTTGAACTTTGATGTCTACAATGAGAACCTGTTGTCAACAAGAGGATTAGGCTTTTGAGTAAAATCAGAAATGAATGAAAACTTAAACTATCTCATTTAACTAAAGAACAAACCTTATTCTTGTATCTCTCTCCTTCTATTCTCCCCTTGTCTTCATCCAATTGGGATTTTATTCTTTTTCCAATTAGTTGAAGTAGTTCATCTACTTTTTGTTAGTTAAGTAAAATTGACTTAATAAATTAGTTTAGGAAAAATAAATAATAGTAATAATATATAAATAAGGGTCTTAATTAATAATGACTAAATAGGTGGGTCCCACTTATTTCTTCTTGTCACCATCAAATGGAAGTATATAAAAATAATAATAATCATTTAGACCATATAACACCCTTGTAACTCCCGTGGATATCACTTAAACTGAATATTAAATATCAACCATAATTTATATCATATCCCCAAAATAATATATTCACATTATCCACAAAATATCAAAAAATAAGGCTTGTTGTCTAAAACATACTGAAAACCATTAAATGTTGTCCTCATCACTGAAAATCATAAAAAAAACATTTAGAACCCATATTTGTTGCTTTGCGAGGCATACTTCCTCTTCTCACTATTGTCCCCAACTGACTTCTCTTAAGTAGCACATGGTTGATTAGACCTTTGATGTTGTATTTCACTGATCACATGGGAGAAATCATCCTTGAGGTGGAGGCGAGAAGACACATATTTGGAGGGGTCAGTGGATGGACTAGAGGGGGAGGTCGTTTCTTTTCCTTTGTCTTGCATAGGTTGCATAACCTTGGTTTTCAATCTCTTTCTAGCGTGCGAGGATTGTACTGGAGAAACAACAGGAGAAATTTGAACATTGGGGTGAATTGGTGGTGGTAAATGCAATGACACAGTGGGCCAACCACGATGGTGAGAGAATGGTTGGTAGACAATTTCTTGCCAACTGTCATTTGCAGGGACTTCGGGTTGCAAAGACACATGTGAAGGAATGAGAATGCTGAGAATATTTAGAGGAGGCTGGAAAGGGGGTCTTTCTAGTCGAGGGTGAAGTATCCCATGGCCAACCCAATTAAAGAACCCAACTTGGAACAATTGGTTCAATTCTTGCTAGTCAACATCAAAATGGATAGAAAATCTAGGCCTCCTATGGCCTCGATTCCAATTTCCCCTGCCTTGGTTATTTCAACCATTGTTTCCTGTACTAAAAAATCTCATCATGTAGCAACAATTTGTCAGTAATGAAGCTTCTTAATAAACCATACATGAAAATTTTCTTACATGAATCAAAAGTTGGCTCTAAAATTAACATGAGATACATGCAAATCCATCCCTAACACATCATTTATTAATTTCCGTGTGAACAAGGAGTGGTAGGGTTCATGGGAAATATGGAGGGAGTGTAATTAGCGAAAAATGGTATTATGGAGGGGGATCAATATATATATATATATATATATTATGTCTGGAGGAATCAACAACTAGTTGGGCACGTGCTCGCGTTACACGTGGCTGTGTTATCCAACTGCTACCACTATAACCTCCAGGTGTGCCCACGACACCCCTTACGTGACACACAAGGTAAGTCGGGGGGATTTGAACTCGAAACCTCATGGAACTTCATTTTCATGGCACTTGCCAATTGAGCTGCCCCCCCGGGGGCGGATCAATATATGAATATTGTTCAACAATTAATAAAAAAATTAATTTTGTATATAAAAAATCAAGAATATCAGTCCTCAACCCTTGTAATATTAACTTCCCTTTGTTTCCACACAAAATCCTCTTTAAAATTAATATCATAAAACAAGGATGAATAAGTGAAATTGGGATCGTGGAGGGAGTGTAATTAGCAAAAAATGATAGAATGGTGGGGAAAATATATGGATATCGTTCAAATGAAAAATAAAACCATGCTATCTCTTATGTAAACTTGCAAACAAAATATCCTTTTGTTCAAAATTTTAAAGTTTAAACAATACTTTGTTTCCAAACAATAACCCAAAGTTGATGCTTCCTTGTCAAAATTGCTCACTGGCCTTCGAAACTGTATTACACAGTAATTGATGTGATATGCCCAGAATTTTATTTAACCAAAATAACCATAATAACAATACTGCCATTATATAATAGAAATAAAATGAGCAGCATCATAATCGCTACATGAAATACCACAACCGTCTTGGAGTGTACAAGTCACAACTCATAATACCAACCCACAACAAAGTTCTTCAATCCCACAAGGTCTCATGAAATTCCCCAAAACAAATCTATGTTCATAATCACCATTTAATCGAGCCAATCATTCATCACAATTCCTCATCCATTTCATTCTGGTTCGTATTATTGAATTCGAGCATCAGACATCTTATACACAGGTGTTTGAAAATTCGATAAACATGGAAAGTTTTATTTTTAAACAAGGATATGTAACACTTGATATAGAACTCATAAGATTCATAAACACAGACTGTAACTTCAAGTGAATAGGTGAATGCAACACCTCTTCCATAATTGTCAAGCAAGTCACCAATTAAACCCGTGCCCAAGCAAAAGAGCAAGAACATCACTCCCATCACATTCTAGGTAAGCAAATTTTTCACAATAGTGCATAGGGTTTGATGTATAACAGTGACATTAAGTGGCAGAAGAGAGAAGGCTAAACAACCTGAGGGTTTGGTCAGTACAAAGCATGAAGGATCTACTGCAAAGGTGCCTCACATTAATAGTCATAGAGTCGAGGTTATAACACGGGTGTATTGGTATACATGACCGCTCACAAAAACCTAGAGGTAAGGCAGGGAAAACCCATTTCCGAACAGGGAGGAAAACCCAAATGAATAACCAAAGGAAATACAGGCCCAAAAACACTCATTTTCTAAGAAAAAATTGCGAACAGTTACACACAACAAAGACACCCACTACCTTTCTTTTTTTTTAAATGCAAATAGTCTCAAAACAATCACCACATGAAACTAAAGTTTGCAAACAACCAATACACGGACTGAAAACATTGTGACAGCTTGAGAAATACATAGACCATGAGAAACAAGAGCCACCAATTGTTTTAAGATCAGAGCAAAGTTCATGGATGGTGTTGGCATAGGGGCATACCCAGGGTTCAATGTTTCAACAACGCACCAACAAAACCCTAACTACCGGCCCTTTCAGAAACAACTACGAAGAAGATGAAGTCTCACCTGAGGTAGAGGTAGGGGGGTTGTAGGACTCAAGTGTCTACAACCAAGCTGGGACATAGATCTGTGATTACAATACTTAACAGATCATTTAGCCAACAACATGCATTAGTTCTTGAGGCTTATTCACATCGCATATTAAACCCTTATTACAGATCAACACAATAAAAATACAAATCGAGTAATTTCCATCACTTAGCACATAATATTAGCTCAGATATAGCATTCATTCACATCATTAAGCACTAAGCTACACCATAATATGCATTCATTATACATAACATCAACGACACTAAGAAAATAATCACATAAACAACATCGCACAAAGCATATCAAGACACAGGATATACGTGGTTCACCCCAGTGTGGGGCTACGTCCACCAACTTCTTATTCTTCTTTATTAGTCTCCGATCTCTTTCGCCTGGTCCTATGCAAAAAGCCACAGATCCCAACTCCGCAGTGGACCGGTGATCTGTGCACATTGCACCAGATCCACCTTCCTCAAAATCAGGTCAAGGCACATAGCCAAGTCCTTGATAACACAAAGCTGTCTGTTTTCACAAAGCACTTACAACTTCTTGCACTGAGCCAATATTAACCTATTATGCACTTAGCCACTAGTAGTTATGCACTAAGTCGATTCTAGTTCTTCTTACATCGCTAGCTACTTATTGATACATTTACACAAAGGCCTAAAACATGGTTAAACCCATGGGCCAACATCCCATACCTGTTACATAAACCATAGAACCCTTTGTTGGGTCCACAAGCCCGTAAAATGAGTGAGATCACACATCTCTTCTCTGCCTGGGCACTCCATCTTCGACCAACCTTTCAAAGTCCCAAAATTGGTCAAACATGACCAATGTTTCCTCAAAACTTGGTCAAGGGACAACATGCCCCCAACACTCACCTGTGACTCGTCCCGAGTCAGTCAGATATAGGCAACACTACTTGAAAGGCCTCGATCTTAGCTCGAGATTCCTTGACTTGATTATTCTCCATAACTTCCTGCTTGATGAACTCCTAAATCACTTGCTCAGTAACAAGCCCTTCCAGACGTTGTTCCACTGTCACAACTAGTTGGTCTAGCTGCGAGCCTTGGCCTTCAATATCTTCAAAAAGCATGCAAGCTCCATGAATTTCCTCTGGATAGAAGTAAACTATTGTTGGACTGCGCATTGTTCCTGTGATCTTTTCATCTTCTTGACTGCAATAAGCAACTTCATCTACGCTTTCCCGATGGACACCTGTTCTTTCTCCTTCTGGAGCTGTGATTCCAATTTCCTCAACTCTAGATATTCTGCAAGACACTCATAGGTCTATGCACTTCGATCACTCAAATGCTTACACTCTGAGGTGAGTGCTCTGATTCTTTCTATTGCGTTCCTGGCAGCTTCCTCCCTTTGGTCGCATACTTCTTGCGGAGTGCTCAACATGGCTTGGATATATAGCTCCATTACCCTTGCTTGAAGCTGCTAAATGGCCTCAACGATCTTCCCCACTTGTATCTCAGTTGAATCTTCTTTCTCCTGCACCAAAATCGACACAGAGTGAAGTGATTTAGTTACTACCTCTTTGATCGCAATCTGATCTGCGAACAATTGGTCTTTTTCTTCCTGTATTTTCGCATAGTTTTGCTCGAACTTCGCCTAAATTTAATTTTTCTCCTTCTGCACAAATCGAAGTTTCTCTAGGACCTCCTCCTTTTCTTGCTTCAAGGCCTCTGTGGCCTACTCCTTTTCTTCTTGGACTCGACGAAGTCAGGCCTCTATTGCATCTGCTAATCTTCGTAATTGGGTGGTTTCATTCCCCAATTCTACAATTTTTGTTGAAGAAGGCGCAGTAGGTACTGAACGCCTTGAATAGATAGCTTGATGTATGTCCTCGAGATCCTTCTCTATTCTGTCATACAGTGTTTCTTGCTTTGCTTCATGTCTCTGTAGGATATCCTATGAAGCATCCTCTACGACTACGATGATGAGATCGACATCATCCACTATGAGCACATTCTTCGACTGAGGCTTATTGGCTCAGGTCTTTTTCCGTGCCGAGGGTTTCTATGGAGAAACCTTCCTTTTCTTTGATGTTTCAGCCTCAGTAGGGGGGTCCTTCAATGGTGTCACTTCTCCTTTTTCTTGCTTGTCTCCCTCTTCCCTTCCTTCTTCTAAGTTCACTTTGTCTCCACCTCCTCCCGTGGGAGATTTAGGCCCACTTTCCTCCGATGCGTTGTCCTCCTCATCACTTTCTATGTTCTAGACATCCTCCTTTCTCTTCTTTTTCTTTTGTCCATCATGTTCGACCCGGGTGACCAATGGAATTCCAATGATGTCGGGGTCGGAGAGTTCTGCATCTTCCACCAGTACAAGGAACTCTGCTGGCCATTCCTTATTGATCTCTTCCATGTCTTCATCGGTCAACTTATAGTAGGACTGCAACTCCTCCTTGCTTTCATCCCCTCATGTGGTGATGTAGATAAAGTGTCGATCTGCACTGAACTTCGCTAGCGGCCTGTATTGATAAAAAGTATTCAGGGTCATTCATGGAAATGCCTCAATGACATGCTTCAGTTGTAAGTAGTAAGCATGGAATACTGCATTCGATTGCCACTTCTTCACCATATCATTCATGTACCACAAGGTGGAGAACCTTGCGGCCAATGACTCTGATGGCTCAACTTCGGGGAATGTCTCTCCTTCCGACATCTACCAAGCGACAAAGGTGACCAGTACTAGTAGCCAACTGAAATGAAACTCATATCCCTGATCTTGCGCTTCGCGACAGTCCTTCTCTAACTCGTTGATGAGGTAGCTTGGCTAGTTCATTTGCATTCCTTCGACACACTTCCCTGCGAGGTCTACTACAAATCCAGTGACCTATGTCGAATGGTTCTTTATGAAGATCTTACCAACTATAAGCTAACAAGATAGGCACACTGCGCCATCCTAGATGGAGGCTACCTTTTAGTCTCACTTTCCCTTCTCTACATCGCCATAGTATTCCTTATGCGTTGTGCTAGGGAGAGATCTCTAGCTTTCCCTGGGTAGAACTGTGGAGGGTCTGGTCCTTGCATGCTCAGTCCTGTGATGAGATGGATCAGCCCCGGATCCATAGTGACGCACCTATCAAGCCAAAGATAACCTTAATGGTAGCACGATAGGAGGATTTTAACGCAAGCATTAACCTCCTGACGTCGTCTGAAGTGGGGGATCTTCATTACATTCAAGATCGTGGATTGTGCGAGCTCCTTTATCCATGGTTGGGAGACTATGCACTACTTCTTCCCAGTCGTCTTCATCAAATGTCGATGTGGCGCGAGCATCGTGTAGTTCTTCCAGTCTTTGAGGTTGAAGTCACTGTCCTTTAGAGTTGGAATATGTCCTAACTGGGGTCCAACTGCACGTATCCCCTTCGGGAGGTACGCAATGATCAACGTGTATTACAAATCCCGTGGGATGCTATCACGGTTAATTTCACCAGCCAAAGGCGGGATGTAGTCTGAAAAAACCAACAGGATCTGCTCCGCGTTAGCGAGATCGTCGCAATACTTGATTCTCTTCTCAGCAGTGCGGCCAGGACATTGTCTAGTTGATGGGGATGCTTTAAATCCGCTAGTCGACGATGCATGTATTCCCATAGACATCACTCTCTCAATCATGAGGTCTACAAGTATTTCCTCCATAGACTTATCTACTACGCTACGTTCGCCCGACATTCACACTTGTAATAAAATAAATCAGGTAGGCGAACGGACAAGCAATATACTCAAATAGATGGCAAGGTCTAGAAATCACAATGTGATATGCAATCGATTCTGTGTAATCTCAGATATCACGGTTTGCAAAAATTGGTCCCGGCATAGCGTCTGACGGGTTAAATAAGAAACATCGTAATGAGTTCCTCCAACAGGTAGAAATTCCTTAATCAATGCGAATCCATCCATTATGGCATGGTCTCAACAGTCCAGTGGCGATCTATCCAGAAATAATTGTGTTTCTAGTCAATCTGGAGCGTTAGTCTAACGGTCGGGGTGCCTCTAATGGTCATATAGCGTCTCCATGGTGAAGTCCCATTCTGCATTGTTCTGCTATTCCAGTGAAGTTCAAGTTCTTCAAGCCTTCCTCCTGCGAAGTATTCTCTGGAAATTCATGTAGTTTTTCTAACTTTTCTTTCTTCTTACTAAGATTTCTTCCCTTATTTCCTGTAATCTGAGTCTCTGGTTTCCTCTTTCCATTCTTATTATTATATGTTCTTAGCATAGTGACTTCACGTTGTTGATGTTCTTTCAAAGGGTTCAGAGAAAATACTTCTTTGCTTACTAGGTCCTGGGTGGACATAATTTCTTCTTTCATGGATAGGTCCTTAAATCCTTGTTGTGCTCTTTCAAAGTTGACAACTTACTTCTCTTTTGTTCTGCTTCTTCGAATCAAATTCTCGTTCTTCTATCAGTTGATCTATTCTTTGAGCTATGAAATCCCTTAGTGATTTCCTTTTATTTTCTATGGTTTCCTCCTCTGCTTTCCTTCCGATCTGATCCTTCTCAATCCAAGTCTTTCCTAATAAAAGTGGAAAAGGGGCGTTGTTCTCAATAAACCTAATAACTTCAAAATCCTCTTCTGTTGACATTTCATGAGAAATCATAAGTATATTAGTAACTCTTCCACATAGGGTTATCATCTTTCCTTTAAACAATCATATTCTTCCCAATGAAGGTATCATATCAGGCTTTCCCAAAACTTCCCAAGTGCTTTCTGGCATAATATTCACATATGTTTCTTCATCCAATACACAGTCTATCTCGTAGTCTTCTATTCTTGTAACTATGCGTTGTTTTTCTTTCAGGATATCTGGTAAACTGATGTCTCTGTGATCATCCATTACTTCTTTTAACATAGTTTGAGCTTTCTCTGATTCTTTCTCTTTCTGGTTTTCTAACATATCCTTAGTCTCTTGACCTTTTTCTTGTCTCTTGTTCATCTTTTCAACTTTATCAATCATCCTTGGGAAATCCTCAACCTCATGACCAATAGCTTTACAACAAAGACAAAGAGGGCCTATACCAGGGAATTCCTTAGCAATATGTCCCGATCTTCTGCAATTATAACACAATGTCAATCCTCTCTTTCTTTTAAATGAGCCCCAATCTTTCTTGTACTACGCACTAGGATCACATTGTTGGACCTGCATTCTGCAAAAAATATTTCTAGGTTCCTGCATCCACTTATTAGTCCAAAAATTCTTTCTATGCATAGGAATAACATATGTTTCTCTATTTCTATCAAATTTATTCAGATCGACTCTTTCTTCTAACTGTTCCCTAGCTCTCATATTAGTACAAAATCTATCAAACATACCCAGATTCATACTTTCGAAGCAAAAATTTCCACTTATCTTACCTTTACCAGATCATAAATATTTAAGATATTACCTTCCTGGTTCCTTTCTTAGAACCGAGCTTCACAAGTCAAGTAGAATACTACACACTACAATAACATATCTACACACAAAGATTTCTCTTTTACTCAGTTCCCAGCAATCACAGTTTCAGTTCTTGGCAACGGAACCATTTGTTGGCACAGGGGCAGACCCAGGGTTCAACGCTTCAACAATGCACCAACAAAACCCTAACTACCAGCCATTTTGGAAACTCCTGTGAAGCAGATGAAGTCTCACCCGAGGTAGAGGCAGAGGGGTTCTAGGAATCAAGTGTCTACAACCAAGCTGGGACACAGATCTGTGATTACAATACGTAATAGAGCACTTAGCCAATAACATGCATTAGTTCTTAAGTCTTATTCACATCGCAAATTAAACCCTTATTACAGATCAATGCAGTAAAAATACAGATCGAGTACTTTCCCTCACTTAGCACATAACATTAGCTTAGATCTAGCATTCATTCACATCATTAATCACTACGCTACACCATCAGATGCATTCATTATACATAACATCAACAACATTAAGAAAATAATCACATAAACAACATCGCACAAAGCATATCAAGACACATGATATACGCGGTTCACCCCAGTGTGGGGCTACGTCCACCAACTTCTTCTTCTTCTTCTTTATTAGTCTTCAATCTCTTTACATTCGCCTTCTCCTGTGCACAAAGCCACAGAGCCCAACTCCGCAGTGGACAGGTGATATGTGCACAATGCACTAGATCCACCTTCCTCAAAATCAGGTCAAGGCATAGAGCCAACTCCTTGATAGCATAAAGCCTTACACAGTCTGTCTGCACAAAGCACTTACAACTTCTTGCACTAAGCCAATATTAACCTACTATGCACTTAGCCAATAGTAGTTATGCACTAAGCCGATTCTAGTTCTTCTTACATCGCTAGCTACTTATTTATACATTTACACAAAGGTCTAAAACATGGGTAAACCCATGGGATGACATCCCATATCCGTTACATAAACCCTAGAACCCTTTGTTGGGTCCACAAGCCCACAAAATGAGTGAGATCCTGCGATCTCTGCTCTGCCTAGGAACTCCATCTTCGACAAGCCTGTCGAAGTCCCAAAATTGGTCAAACATGACCAAAGTTTCCTCAAAACTTGGTCAAGGGCCAACAGATGGAGAAGTAAGAAAAACCCCATACCTGTAAAATATTGTGTAACGAGAAATGACCAAGGTGTATACCTCCTCCATGACCGAGCAAGGTGGAGCAAAAACAACTAACAGAGCGCAATGCAAATGAATAGGGTGGAGGGCTCGAGGTGAGTAAGAGTGACATGCATTTACTGCACGTCGCTTCTCCTTTGGCATTCATTCATGGCTAGTAGGAGCCAAGTGCAATATAAAACTCACATTCCATTAGCATCCCCATTGATTAATACAAACCCACTATCCCAAAGTTTTTATATGCTTCAATTTAAAAATGCCCCAACCTTTGCCACCATCCCATTTAACATATGACTATATTCTAGGAATACAACTAATATTGCCATCAAAAAAATGCACACCACAATTGTAGAACGAGTTGGGGTGATCACCCATATACAATATAGTCCATATAAAATCAAAATCAAACTAGAGTGTTATTCCTTCACCCATTAAAGCAACATATCACATTTTGCGAGAGGTACTGAAGACCACATTCTTTCATGTTTTAACCATCTTGCCCATAATCTCTTATCATAAGCATTTTAACAACGATTTGAGGCAAATAAGCTATAGAATCTATGTCACAATCAACACATAGGCAAACAAAATATAAGTGTCACTTATCCATCATAGTGCCATAAGTCAAGCAAGGGGTCCCACCTACTAGTATATTATTAATATAATTAAATAATAAATCTTGGCAATCATTTGCGAGCATAGTATCCAATGTTGTGATTTTAAGTGTCGACAAATGGTCTGTGGTATCCCAAATTGGACCCACACTCATTTGAAGAAGAGATTGGCAGTGTCTGTCATTGTGATGCTCTTCTTCAAGGCTGTGAGAATGGCCATCTTCGAAAATCGATCAACCACCACAAATAAACAATCATTGCCTTGCTTGGTGGATGGAAGGCTAGACATGTAATCCATCGAGATGGATTCCCAAGGCCTCTCGGGAGTAGGAATAGGGGTGTATAATCCTTTCTTATTGATTGTTGTCTTGGAAATGGCACATGCAGTGAAAAATATGATATACTTGTTGATGTCCTATCAAAGTTTTATCTAATAAAAATGTTTCTGTAGAACAACCACAGTTTTCTCCATGCCAAAATGTCCTGCCATTTGAATGTAGTGAGCCTCCTAAATCATCTTTGCACGCTCACTTACAATAACACATAGGTGGCCCAAATGGCATAACAGTCCATCCTGAATGTGAAAATTAATGACATTTGTGCCTGTACCCAAGAGTTGATAGGTGATGGTGAAGTGAGGATCTTGCTGATAAAGTTGGGGCCACTCAGATGCCTCATTCCCATAGGAATGGAGCACGGTGGTGAGTGAAACCATGGGAGGTTGAATGAGGAAGTCATCGACACAATTTGTGCTCCTTGTCTTATACTTGATGTTGATATGGAACTACTGTAGGTATGCAGACTAATTTTTATGGCAGTCATTCTGCAACTTCCCATGTGTTTGTATGAACTGCAGAGGCTTGTGATAAGTGTGGATGATTATCTCCTTTCCTCGAATGTAATGTTTCCATTGACTGTAAGCTTGCATAATGGAATACATTTCCTTGTCATAGGTGGGGTATTTTCGTACGATATCTGAGAATGTCTCACTATGGTATGCTAATGGATGACTGTGCTGAGTGAGAACTGCGCCTATAACATAGTTGCATGCATCAGCCTCAATCTCGAACGATTTTTGCAGATCGGGAAAGGAGATTATTGGAGCTGAGCATAAACAATGCTTTAGATCATCAAATGCTCATTGTTGTTCCTTCCCCCATGCGGAATTTACCTTGCCACTACCCTTGGTTACTTGGTTGAGGGCCCATGCAATATGGGAGAATCCTAACATGAACCGTAGGTAGAAGTTAGCAAGTCCCAAGAAGATCTGAAACTTGGTTAGTGTGGTCAGAGCTAGCCAGTCACGAATGACTTGGATCTTAGCTGGATCCACATTTACCCCATGCTCATCAACAATGTAGCCCAAGTATTGGACCCTATTCATGCCAAAGGAGCATTTTTCCAAGTTGGCATATAGCTTGTGCTCCTCCCAAGTTCTCAAAACCCGTTGAATATGCTACATGTGCTCCTCCCAAGTTCTCAAAACCCGTTGAATATGCTACATGTGCTCCTCCCAAGTTCTATTGAAGATGAGGATGTCATCTAGATATACAACCACAAACGAGTTGGTGAAGGGTCTCAATACATCATCCATCAACCTCATGAAATTGGTTGGTGCATTTTTTAAGCAAAAGGGCATGATCAACCATTTGAAGAGACATTCCATAAAGCATTTGGTTCAATGGGAACCTGGTGGTAGTCAGACTTTAGATAAATCTTGTTGAAGAACTTTTCCCCCTTGAGTTGGTCAAGAAGATCATCAATTCGGGGAATTGGGTACCAGTTCCTCACTATGATTTTGTTTAATGCTCTATAATCAATGCAGAGCCACCATGTCTCATATTTATTCTACAACAATACAATCAGGGTTCCGCAAGGGAAGGAGTTGGGTCTGATGTGCCCCTTTTGAAGCATATCTTAGATATGATGCTTGATTTCG
Source organism: Picea engelmannii (assembly GCA_009831015.1). NCBI lineage: Eukaryota > Viridiplantae > Streptophyta > Pinopsida > Pinales > Pinaceae > Picea > Picea engelmannii. The sequence goes on from ML796429.1 coordinate 92,749, forward strand.
TCATTTTCCATCAGTGAGCGACGATATACCGGTCCATTAGGTAGAGGTGCACCGGGGGTTAGATCAATTGGATGCTTGAATTGGCAGTGCGTCGATACCCCGGTGGGTGAGGAGAAGATGTCTTTGTACTCTTCCAAGATCTCCTCCACCTACTTCTGTTGCAAAGAGAGGCTCTATGTAGAGTTCACGGATGTGGCAGTGACCTTCTACTTACTATGAGCATGGATCACAAAGAAGACACACGTCCCAGTCTATGAAATGACCTTACTGCATTGCTTAGCAGAGATTAAAGAAATAACAGTAGGTGGTGTTACCTATGGTATCCTGTACAATTGTATACCCAAAGTAATAATAAAACTGCGGGGTTTAGAATCATACACAATATGTCGCTTCCACAAATATGGTTGTCCTAAAATAAAATCAAAAATTTCAAGAGAAGAAATATCACACAATAGCTCGTCTTTGAAGGGCTTGATGTCGTAGGGCAGATGGCACTGTTGGCTGATGCAGAGATCTCTTCCTTGGCAAAGCCAATTGATGGTGTAGGGTGGTGGGTGCGGTGTCATCGGCAAGTCCAACTGCTTGACGACCTCTGTTGAGATCAGGTTCTTATGAATGCTACTATCGACAATGAAATGAAGTGGATCCCCCTTTACCCACATCTGTGAGTGAAAGAGGCATTCCCATTCCTCTGGTTCTTCTTGTTCGCTTGGATGGAATTTGGTGGTAGTGACAATGGCATTGGGTTCAACATTGATAATCTGCTTCCCTCCTTCTAGATTTGATTTGGAGTCAGAATATGCCTTTGACTCAAAAGATTTCAGCTTGACCACCAATGACTTCTTGGAGCGACATTCTTAGGGGTTGTTCCAGGGGATTTTATGGTATTCACACCACTTTCTCAAGTCCTTCTTCAACTTTTCATTATCCTTCTTGTGTTTCAGCTTAGACTGGTTGTCCTGAGAGTGGCCATCTTTTCTTTGTCCCTTTTTTTGTGGGTTGGGGCCACCTTTTCCTTGCTTTGACTATGAGGAGTTTGCAGATCCAAACTCTCGCCTCTTCTGCTTAAATTTATGCTCGATCTTGACAACATATCTATAAGCCGCATCTAATGATGTGATGTCTAGAAACTCCAATTATATTTGAATGTATCTATGAATATAGCCATGATATTTGAGCACCATATGTCGTTCATATTATTTGATACCCAATTTGGTGTGCGGGGTATGGAAAATATTGGTGAAATCTGGTACTGTCTAGTCCCTTTCCCGATGTAGCATGGTCCATCTTGTGTATTGGTTCTCATAGCTTCCAACATGGTGGTACTATTATTTAATGGAATCCCTGAAGGAATCCCATGTGGGGGTGACCACAAATATTGCATATTCCTCTATGGCCCTTTGCTTAGAGTAAGTATCCCACCAGTTCTTAACATGGGGGATGACCTTAAGGAGTGGAAAAGTAATATTTTCCCTGTTGAAAAAATTGTGGACAAAAAAATACCCTTCGAGAAGATTCAAACATTTATCTACAACATCTGCATCTATCAGTCCTTCAAATAATGGAATATAAAAATTTGCATGTACCTTGAAGGGGGTTGCATGGCCGCTTGATGAAGATGTGTCTCCTATGGGCAGTCTCCGAAGGATCTGTGCAAAGTTGTCCATCATTTCATTTCTTTTTCATGCAAGGGATTCCTCGAACAACATTTTAAAAGGATATCTTGATCCATCATATTTCTTCTTGTCCCCCATGAGTTTTTTTCGGGCTCGACGCAGTAGATCTTGCAGAGGTTCGACTGGTTCAAGTCCCAACTTCTTATACCCAGGTCTTGTCGGGGACATGCACGAAGAAAAATAAATGAAGAGAAGACCACTCTGATACCACTAATCCATATTTATGAGAAGAATGAAATGAATAACAGATTGAATACAATAACATAAATATATAGAGAACAACAATATATATCTAGTGAACAATAAATTTTATTGAATAAACAAAATAGGATGAAGCTTTAAAACTACAGAACTGAAAACAACTTGCTTGAATGGTGGTAGCTATCTCTGAGAAGAGATGTGGCTGCTACGCACACCCGTATGAGCATAATGATTAAAATGAGGCTCCAAAGGCCTTTTTAACATTACTCATGAATGTCAAAACCCTATACATCCAAAAACCTAATCCTAGGAGATGAAACACCAAAAGTTATGTGGGCCCCGATGGGTAAGTTGGTACATCAACTTCCCAGGGTCGTAACTTTTGGATAAGATCTCCATTTTAGGTGTGTGGTAGCCCATTGGAAAGGTCTTTCTGAGAACTAAAAATTATTTTGTCAAACTCTAACTCCATCTATAGTTTGACTGTGGCAAGACAAAAAACATTGTTTAGGTCCCCAAAACAACCATGGAAGTACATAAAGATGTACTGACATGAAAAATTCCAAAATAAGCCAGTTGGAATAGGTGGGATGCCATCAATATCCACCTGGATGCTATGTAGGGATTTAGGATATCCATGGAAGTACAGAACCCACAATTGCAAAAAAATGTCATCATTATAGAGAAACGTGTTGAACTAAAAATTGTCAAAAGGAGCCAATTTGAATAGGTGGGTGGCCACCAATATCCATCTGGATCAGTGGGGGGGGACAGGTTAATATAGGTTAGGTATAGGAGGGGGATAGGGTTATATGGGTCTAGAGCCAAAGTGGTGGTAGGTTCCTATGCATGGAGGAAGAGAGCTAACAAGAGTTGTATTTTTCATTTTTAATGGCATTGTTAGCACATGCATCGGTTTTCCCTGCCACCTGAAATTTTCATACGAGATTCATTCCATCCATAATTTTTCTCATAAGTTAGGGGGATAAGGGGGGTAATTCAGGTACGAAAGATTCATAGGGATTTCTCTCTTTTCCTCTCTCTACCTCCCTCTCTCTACATCCTCCCTCCCTCCCTCCCTCTCTCTACATCTCACTCTCGACCTCTCTTTTTGTCTCTCTCGCTCCATCTCACTCTCTCTCTCTCCATATCACTTTCAACCTCGCTCTATCTCCCTCTCAAACCCTCACACACTCTCTCTCTCCCCCCCCCTCTCTTTCTTCCTCTCTCTCCCTTTCACACTCTCTCACACTCTCTCTCTACACCCCCCCCTTCTCTTTCTTCCTCTCTCTCCCTCTCACACTCACACACACACACTCTCTCTCTCTACCCCACCTCTATGTCTTCATCTATCTCCCTCTCACACTCTCACACTATCAACTTAGGTACCTTAATGGAATGGATAACCATATATCATAACTGAGTTGGTACCTTAATCGAATGGATATCCATATATCGTAGTTTAGTTGGACGTATCTGAATGGAATGATATCCATATATCGATTGTGAGTAATTTAACTTCTTCATTTGTATGAATAATGTTCACAAAATCTTCTCATCAAAGAAATCATAGTGCCCAAAATAAGGATAATTTCCATGACTTGTTGCTTCTCCTATATTCCATCATCTTTAACCTGCACACAGATCTTGATTAATACACTCACATAGAGAAGATTACTTTGTATATTACATGATACCAAAGCTTATACCTACTTTGATAGTTATGTTGGCCTCAAGGAAATCCATACCAACAAAGACAACAAGTCGCAAAGCTACCATTAAACCATGACCTACACCTACAATTAGACCATGACCTAGACAATGGCAAGACTATTTCTCTAATCCCATTCACTATATTCCCTTCTCTCGCTCTCTCCCCCACTTTGATCCTCTCTCTCTCTCTCTCTCTCTCTCCCCTTCTCTCCTTAAAATATAACCTTGGGTTACTTTTCATAAACATGTTGTGCATTTCAAGGGTTTTACTAGGAATCTCTAGCCTATTTTTCACATAAGAGTCTTTTATGACTGAAAATGAAAAACTGACCTTGGTTTCTCTCGTAACCCACCATCATTTGATTTATCAAAATGGCATGAATATTTTTCCATAGAAATCATCCTTTTTGGAGTGTAAATGCACTACTAATTGTACAAACATGTTATAAATATTGTAATGATCAATTTACAACTTAAATCCTAAATTATAGAGCCTTAGTCAACTTTGGGCGTGCAGTTTCATATAGTCAACTTTAACAATTTGGCCCTTTGGTTTTAAAAGGAAATTTTTAGCCTTTATGCACACCAGATAGGTTTTTGTCTTAAAATGCAAATACAAGTGTTTATAGACGTGTAAAATCGTAAACTATACCTTCTACAAGTTGAACCACACAATTTGGATCAAAATTGAGAATAGGGCATGCTTTTTACTCTAAGGCAGTTTTGTCTTCAAATTTACATGAAATACCAAATCTAGGTGCATGAAAATAAGCTACCCCTTTCTTTAATTGAACTTTAGATGAGACAGGTAAATTAACAATATATTTATCTCCATCTTAGAACCTATAAAAAAAAATTGGAGGTACATGGAAGCGTGGGTGTGCATTTTAATTTTGTCACTTACTACAGTTTTGACCTTGCAAATTGCAAGGCAAACTTTGTCTCTTTTACACATCCACCCTTTTTAAACTTGCAATTGCAAAATAGACAACATGAATAGGTCCACTATGATAAAACACACCCCAAACAACTTACACAACTCAAATATAAGGTACGATACAACCTTGGGTTACTTTTTACAAACATGTTGTACATTTCAAGGGTTTTACTAGGTGTCTCTTGCCTATTTTTTCACAGAAGAGTCTTTTATGACTGAAAATAAAAAATTGACCTTTGTTTATTTCATAACCCACTATCCTTTGATTCATCAAAATGTCGTGAATATTTGTGCATAGAGATCATCCTATTTAGAGTGTACAATTTAGATCTTGCAGTTTCATATAGCCAACTTTAACAATCTGGCCCTTTAGTTTTACAAGAAAAATTTTAGCCTTTATGCAATGTTGTAGCATAGAAAAAAATTTCCAATTTTTTTCTAAATTTCGTAGAATTTCCTTAAATCAGCCTATTTTTTTCCATCTCAAGACTCCAACAAAGTCTCTGTAATTTATTCTTATCTTTCTAACTTTTACCAATCAAGGTTCCTAGTCTATTGTCATTTCATTTCTATAATTAAAATGTCAAAATGATTTTTTTTTTGTCAAAATCAAATTCCAAGCCCTTATCTTATGAACAAATCTCGTCATTATCCTAATCCAATCCATGTTTCCAAAAGCTATTTACCTTGTATAGAAAGATTAATTTTGGTGGTCATTCATTAGACTTTATTTTACTAAATGTGATTCGTATTTAACCATACTTTATGTATTTTATAAATCATAAATGAGTCTTCATATGTCCATATCCTCCAAAACTAGATAAATATGGAGTTCATAGTTTTCCATGCCTTTTTCTACAAAACCAAAAATCAAATATGTGTTATCGTGGATCAAGAGAAATTGCGTCTCTTGTACATTTCTATATGGATATTACATGTATTGATCCTCTCTCTCTATACCATTCGGAAAAACAATTCAATGGCTTTAAAATACCTTTCAGGAATTAAGGTGGTCAAATCATGAAGGACTCTCCATATCCATGGGAAATGTATGAAAAAAATGTTTTACAGTGGGAACCGTACCTGGTATTCGTAGTTATTTTTCTCATTTTGGTTTATTTTTTCGAAAGGTCTTATTACAGGTCAATCTATGCCAGTTAAGGAGTATTTGGCATGTAAATTTGACATGCATGAGTGAAAATACACCACTTATTTTTAAGCACGCCCTACACATGCTCAACTTGAATGGAATTTGTTGTTGTTTAGAGTTTTCTAAGACACAAAACTTTCTAGAAGGTGCTAAGAATTCAATAATAGGGGCATCTCTGGCCTCTATTTCTCTTAGTAAAGGCCCGGTGAATAGACCAGGGTCCAGCAGTGAAAACCATTAATATCTTTAGAGGTGAATAATGTTAGAAGGTTACAGATTTTATATACAACATCAGGAAGCAGATTAGGATATTTTTAGCAGTAAGACTATGTCCTTTGTAATGAATCCCATAGGGCTATTGTAATTTCCCAGACAACAATTTTTTATCTATGGATCCACAACTCTTCTAGAGTAGATTCTTGTGTTTTCTTTCTATTTTTTGTATTAAGCCTATTTATTTCCATCTCTATTCTTCTTATGTAATCTCTAATTTACCATCAGATTTATATGTTTTAAACACAACAATTTGGTACAACAACCATTGTTGTTAATCATAGATTGTTTGCATGTTAATCTGGAATTTTTATGTTCTTGAATTCACCTACTATCTTCAACTGATACACTTGATTTTGTTTCCCTGGATTCATTTCTTCATATGCCCAACAAACCCTCCTTTCTTCATTTCAATCTTGCAATGACTTCCTTACTCACTGTCAGGATCGAGATTAAATTATATTCTCATTTCATCCACCTTTCACTGTCAACCTTTGTGTTATGTTGGAAGAGACTCCATTTCCCAATGGATTAGGCATTTGATCTGATAGATTTACATCCTTTATTCCAACTAGCTTCCATTTTATCTCCCACCTTATTTATCTTGTTCATCATTCAAATATGGCACTTGTACTTAATATTAGAACTACTGCTTAGTGACAGTGATCAGTTAGTTGTCTTAAATCACATGAGGAATCCCCCTCTGGTCCAAGAGCCAACTTGTGGCCTAAAGTTGGTTTAAATATGTCTTGTCATGGTTTCTAAGCATCCATGAACCATCTCAAGTTATAGCATGCACATTAGGTAGTTTTTGTATGAAATTTCCAATATAATGTTATAGATAGGTGTAAAATCACAAACTACACCTTATGCAAGTTGAACCACTAAATTTGGCTCAAAATTGAGACTAGGGCATGCATTTTACTCTAAGGCAGTTTTGCATCCAAATTTACATGAAATCCCAATTCTATGTGCATGAAATCAACCTCTCATGTTCTTTAATTGACCTTTAGATGCATAGGTAAATTTAACATTTTTCTAACTCCATCTTAAAACTTGTAAAACCATTTTTGGAGCTACAGGGAAGCTTGAGTGTGCATTTTAATTTTGTCACTTAGTACAATTTAGACATTGCAAATTACAACGAAAACTGTCTCTTTTGCACATCCACCCTTTTTAAACTCGTAATTCCAAAATAAACAACATGAATATGTCTACTATGATAAACCACACCCCCAACAACTTGCACAACTCAAATCTAAGGTATAATACACCATTGGGTTACTTTTTATGAATATGTTGTGCATTTTGAGGGTTTTACTATGCATCTCTTGCCTAATTTTGCACAGAAGAATCTTTTATGACTAAAAATGCAAAACTAACCTTGGTTTCTCTTGTAACCCACCATCTTCTGATTCATCAAAATGTCATGAATATTTGAGCATAGAAATCATCTTTTTTAGAGCATGAATGCACTACTAATTGTGCAAATAGGTTATAAATAATTCAATCATCAATTTACAACTTAAATCCTAAATTATGAAGCCTTAGCCAACTTTGGGTGTGTAGTTTTATCTAGTGAACTTTAACAATTTGGCCCTTTGGTTTTACAAGGATTTTTTTATAAATAATAATAATAATCTATTTTTAAGGTCACGACCAAGCCATACACCAAACTGGTGTATGAGACCCCCTTGTTTGTGGGACAAGGGACCCCCTCTGTCCAGTGATTTGACTGGTAAAGTGTACAAAGGTATACATACCCTACCCCCCTCTGGATTTGAACTTGTGACCTCTTAGGAGGAAACACATGTTCTTAACCATTAGGCCCACTTACGCTATATTAATCTATTTTTAAGGTCACGACCAAGCCACCACACCAAATTGGTGTATGAGACCCCCTTGTTTGTGGGACAAGGGACCCCCCTTCACCCAACGATTTGACTAGTAAAGTCTACGAAGGTATACATACCCTACCCCTCTCTGGATTTGAACTTGTGACCTCTTAAGAGGAAACACGTGTTCTTAACCATTAGGCCCACGTGTTCTTATGATTTATGCATGCCAGGTAGATTTATGTCTGAAAATGCCAATACAATTTTATAGATATGTGTAAAATCACAAACTACACCTTCTGCAAGTTGAACCACTCCATTTGGGTCAAAATTGAGACTAGGGTGTGCATTGTACTCTAAGGTAGTTTTCCCTTAAAATTTACATGAAATACCAAATCTAGGTGCATTAAATCAACTACTTTTGTTCTTCAATTGAACTTTATATGCATAGGTAAATTTATCATTTATCTAACTACATCTTATAACTTATAAAAAAAAATTGGAGCTCCAAGGAAGCTTGGGCATGCATTTAAATTTTGTCACTTAGTACAGTTTAGACCTTGCAAATTATAAGGAAAACTTTGTCTCTTTTGCACAACAACCCTTTTTAAACCTGCAATTGCAAAATAAACAACATGAATAGGTCTACAATGATAAACCACACCCCTGACAACTTGCACAACTCAAATATAATGTATAATACAACCTTAGGTACTTTTTACAAACATGTTGTTCATTCTTAGGGTTTTACTAGGCATCTCTTTCCTATTTTTTCATAGAAGAGTCTTTTATGATTGAAAATACAAAACTGACCTTGGTTTCTCTCATAACCCACCATCTTTTGATTCATCAAAATGTCGCAAATCTTTGTGCATAGAAATCATTCTTTTTGGAGTGTAAATGCACTACTAATTGTACAAATAGATTACAAATAATGCATTCATCAATTTACAACTTAAAAATTAAATTATGGAGCCTTAGCCAATTTTGGGCATGTAGTTTCATATAGCCAACTTTAACAATTTGGCCCTTTGGTTTTACAAGGCAATTTCTAGCATTTATGCACATCAAGTAGGTTTATGTCTGCAAGTTGAACCACTCAATTTGGGTCAGAATTGAGACTAGGGTGTGCATTTGAATCTAAGGTAGTTTTTCCTTCAAATTTACATGAAATACCAAATCTAGGTGCAAGAAAGAAACCTATCACGTTCTTCCATTGAAATTTAGATGATATATGTAAATTTACAATATATCCAACTCCATATTACAACCTATAAAATATTTTTTGGAGCTACAAGGAAGTTTGGGTGTGCATTTTAATGTTGTCACTTTTAATATTGCAAATAGAACTAGGGTTAGGATTAAATCCATCACCATTGTATTGAGGCTCAACCCACAACTATTGAGCTTAACGGGGATTTATCCACCCTTGTGACCAAAACCTAGCAATAAAGTGCAGTATTTGAGTGTTCATTTTCTTGGGTTACCTAGTGATTCTGGTTTTACATAAGTGAATATTCTACTACAACTATTATTTTATATTCAATGATAAGGTTCAAATTTCATGGGAAATAGATATCAGAAACCTCAAGTAAATGAGGTCAAATTTTTGAATTTTCATTAAACATGGATCTTCAAAATTTCCATGTCGAAGTGAGAATTGGCTTAAGTCTGTACCAATTATGTTTGTTTTTTCCTACCCAATATTAAGGTGGTTGGTCCTTAATGGAACAACGAAAATTCTAAGTAGTCTATTTACCTTTAGAAACTACAAATTATATGCAACCCTAGTCTTAAACCGTAATATGCAAGAACAATATGCAACCTTAGTGGGTATATTCATATACAACAAATTTACACAACCAAAATATTTCACTTCTGGAATCATTAATCTATCATCTATCACTATAAAGCATTTTAGATTTGTATGTGTAATAATACATATTAGTTCAAGCATGTAACCCCAAACCAAAATGTATATTTCACCCTTCACCAAATTCCAATATAATGTTATAGACATGTGTAACATCACAAACTAGACTTTTTACAAGTTGAACCACTCCATTTGGGTCAAAATTGAGGCTAGGGCATGCATTTTACTCTAAGGCAGTTTTTCCTTCAAATTTGCATCAAATCCCAAATTTTAGTGCATGAAAGAAACCTCTCTTGTTCTTCAATTGTACTTTAATAGATGACAAAGGTAAATTTAGCATATATCTAAATCCATATTAAAACTTATAAAACAATTTATGGAGCCACATGGAATCTTGGGCGTGCATTTTAACTTGGTCACTTAGTACAATTTCGACATTCCAAACTACACAACAAACTTTAAATATAATTTGGTCACTTATAATATAATTTAACCGTTTACTACCAGTTCACCAAAGTTTTATGGATGGAAATTTCCAATAGTTTCAAATTAAAAATTCATTGGGATAAATTAAATATGTTGGAATGTATGGAATTCTGGATGACTGATTAATATGTTTCCTCACATAGAGCACTACCTGGGTATGTATTATGGGGAATTTGGTTAACCATAAACAAGTTTATTTTTTAAGATAAGGAGGCACAATTTGGGGCCCAGGTGACTGTCGAAGGCACTAACCCGGGCTAGTCTAAAATTGTTCTTCTTGGTTAGACCTTTACAACGGTGTATCATGCGCCCCAAACGGAAATCGTATGAAAAAGTTACGCCACTGGGAAAATGACGTATCAACTACCCCCATCATGGCCCACAAACCTTTTGGCTTTTCATCTTCCAAGGTTAGGATTTTGGATTTTATTTATGTTAAAAAGGCCTTTGGAGCCTCATTGTAACAATCATCTTCTTGTGAATGCGAGTAGCCGTCACATCTCTTCTCAGAGATAAGTTGTCACCATTCTAGAGAGTCTTTCACTATGTATTTTTACAGTTCTGTACATTTCACACATAATATAAATTGTTTATTAATGTATCTTTGTGTTTATGGTTGCATATATGATACATTTATGTTATATTATTGGATATCCGATATATCTCTATACATTTATTTATTATATCTCCGCTCTCATTTTGTGTCGAAAGTAATCTGGATCAGTGGTATCAAAGCAGGCTGCTCTTGATCATTTTTTCAGTGCATGTCCCCGACGAGGTCTGAGTATAGCAAGTTCGGCCTCGAGCTTGTCTCTCTTGAAGACAATCTCTCTCACATGCCCAAGAAACCCTGCATGGCAGAAGAAAAGAAAAACAACGGAGGAGACGATTCTATCAATCTATTTCTTGAGCAAGCTCTCACGAGACAGAGGGACAAAATGATGGAGAATTTTTCCCGCATCCTTCAACGCCTGCCGATAGAAATATGCGCATCTTCATCAAAAAACCACTTTGGAAGCACCTCTCCTTTCAACATACAGGTTAATTTTGATATTTCCGTATTTGAAGGTCAGATAGATGCAGATGCCCTAGACAAATGGTTAAATATGCTAGAAGGTTATTTCTATGTTCACCATTTTTCCAAAAGGGAAAAGATCACCTTCGCACTCCTTAAATCTCTCCCCCATGTCAAACATTGGTGGGAAACTTACTGGGAGTAAATTTCCACATAATATTCTGGAATATATGGGGCCGATCCCACTTGGATTTTTTTGTGGACGCAGTAAAGGAATGATATTACCCTGTTGGAAACTATGAGGATCAGTATATGAAATGGACCACACTGTGGAAAGAGAGGGGCCAAGGAGCTCCATATTTCACCAATACCTTACATACCTTGCGCACCAAGATGGGTATCAAAGACTTCAAACGACATTTGGTTCTAAAATATCGTGGGGCTCTACATAGATACATCCAAACTGACATGGATTTTCTGGACATCTCATTACTTTGTGTTGCTTATCGATATTTTGTTAAAATCGAGCATAAATTTAAGCACCAGAAAAAAAAGGAGTTCAGATCTGTAAATACACAACAAACAAAGAATGATAAAGATGACCCTAACAAACAGTCTCTCGAAAACCAGTCCAATCCATCGAGTAGCGCGACGTCCCCAACAAGGCAAGAAACTCACCAAGATTTAGATTCAATAATCGCTTTCCCCTCTCCTCTGAGAACTCAATGCAATGGATACCATTTATTCCTAAGGAGGGAGGATTGATCCAGGTGGATATCGGTGGCCACCCACCTATTCCACGGTCTCGAAAAATAGTTTTTCATCTTTGTAGCTTTTCGGGTTCCAAACTTCTGGGGACATTGTGAGGCCCTAAACGATGTTTTTTGGGGATTTGGGGCCCAACTGACTATTGAAAACACTAACCTAGGCCACTCAAAAAATGTTCTTCTCGGTTAGAAATTTCCAACGGTGTATCGAGTGCCCCAAACAGAGATCGTATGCAAACGTTACGCCCCTGGGAAGTTGATGTATCAACTACCCCCATCAGGGCCAACAAACCTTTTGGATTTTCAACTTTCGGGGTTAGGTTTTTGGATTTTACTTATGTTAAAAAGGCCTTTGGAGCCTCATTGTAACAATCATCTTCTTGCAAATGTGAGTATCCATCACATCTCTTCTCAGAGATAATCTACCACCATTCTAATGAGTCTTTCACTCTGTACTTTTACAGTTTTGTACATTTCACACATTGATAGAAATTGTGTATTATTGTATCTTTGTATTTATGGTTGCATCTCTGATACATTTATGTTATATTATTCTATATCTGAGATATCTCTGTATATTTATATATCATATCTCCTCTCTCATTCTGTGCTGAAAATAATCTGGATCAATGGTATGAGAATAGGCTGCTCTTGATCATTTTTTTCAGTGCACGTCCTCGACGAGGTATGAGTATAGAAATTTGAGTCTCGAGCTTATCTCTCTTGAATACAATCACTCTCGCATTCCCAATAAACCCTCCGTGGTGGAAGAAAATAAAAACGACGAAGCAGATGATTCTATCAATCTCTTGCTTGAGAAATCTCTTGTAAAATTTCAATACAAATTAAGTATTTCCTGGATTCTCTTGATCTAACAATTATATGCCACTGTTAAATACAGAATCGCTTTTACTAATATTCTTGCAGAAATTAAACCACAATCACAAAGTGAAATATCAAGAACACATAACACAAAAGTTTTTCCAGGAAAGCATAAAGCTAAAAACCCCACTATCATATATTATGTATATCATGGATCATGAAACAATCTCATACAAAACTCTAATCCAAGAGCTCTCAGTACAATACAATCGTCTCACACTGTCATGAAAAAATCAGCAAATACATGTGCCAATTCTCTACCTCCAAACAACATGCCTCCTCTGTGAAATCCTTGCAATTATAATTCTCACAATGAATTCAAGTTTTCTAGTTTGCACATGCTCATGGGCATATCCACTGCATGTGTGATTGCATGAGTGCACTTCACTCAAATCACAACTGATAGCCAAACTGTCCCTTTCACCTCTTATCTCAACTAGGTCTCCACTGGATCTGACCTGCATGTAGTTAACCGTGGCAAATCTTCAGTTGCATGTGAGTTCACTGATTTTGAATTAATTAATAATTAATTCATTGAACTCTCACTAGTGTAAGTTCAATTACAACTAGTACAACTGGGCTTAACTCACTTAACTAAGTTAAACTACTTTACAACTCTCATAACTACACTTATAACTCGGTTACAACTTCAAGTCACCTCCATGTCTTACCAACCAACCTTTGAACTCGAATTTACCATAGTTAACTGATTTTCCATTCAGTTAATTGTTTCAAGTAATTATGAGATAATAGATTAATATTTATTGTCCAATTTATTTAAGGGAAAAGTAAATTAGACACATGTTTCTTGTTGACTTTTCAACACTCCCTCTCAATAAGAAATGGATTATCCTTCACCCCAATCCTGTCTCTATGATATTCAAATTTTCTCCTGGTGAGCGCCTTCGTCAGAATGTCTRCATCCTGATCTTCTGTAGGAATGTATTGAAGCAACATGATCTTCCGCTACACACAATCTCTGAGATGATGATATCGGATATCTATATTCTTAGATCTATCATGAAACACGRGATTAATCGAGAGTTTAATGCAACTCTGATTATCACAATGAATCACTGTCGGATCTAAATGAGAACCAAACAAACCAACCAAGATCTTTCTCATCTAGATAGTCTCACATGAAGCTTGAATCGCTGCCATGTATTTCGATTCCGCTTAACTAAGTGCCACGGATCTTTGTTTCCTGTTGTACCAAGAAATAACTGTAGATCCGATACTAAAGATCCCCCCTGATGTTCTCTTTCTGTCTGTTGGGCTGCCCGCCCAATCTGCATCCGTGAAGCCATGCAACTTCACCTCATCCGTCTATCTATACCATAATCCATACTCAGATGTGCCCTTCAGATATCTCAGGACATGCTTACCTGCCTTCCAAAAGAGTTTGGTAGGATTAACCATCACTTGACTTAGCTGGTTAACCACATAGAAAATATTCGGTCTCGTGTTCACTAAATACATTAGCAAACCTACTAACTGTCGATAGACAGTAGCATCCACTACCTCTCCAGAAGTAGCATCATCTTTCCTCCAATTTCCTGGAAGAGGAGTATCCATGGGTTTGCAGCCTTCCATGTGAAACTTACCCAGTATCTCCCTTGCATACTTGCCTTGAGACACAAAAATTTCACCATCTCGCTGCCATATTTCCAATCCAAGGAAATAATGAAGGAGGCCCAAATCCTTCATCTCGAACTCCTTTGCAAGGTCATCCTTGCATGAGTGTATCATCTGCTCATCACTAGTCAATATTAAATCATCAACATAAAGAACAATGATTAAGAGCTTACCCTCCACCAAAATTTGGTATAGGTTTGCATCCGCTTCACTTTTGGTGAAGCCGAATCCGGTGAAATAACTGTCTATCTGAGTGTACCAAGCACGAGGTGCTTGCTTCAACCCATATAGTGCTCTCTTGAGTCTGCACACATGCGAATCCCTGTCAAAGGTCTCAAAACCTTCTAGTTATTCAATTTACACTTCTTCCTTAATGATCCCATTGAGAAACACAGTTTTTACATCCATCTGATGAATGCGCCATCTCATCTGCACTAAGAGTGTAAGGATGGATCTTATGGAAGATTACCTTGCGATAGGTGAAAAGGTCTCATCATAATCTATCCCCTCAATCTGTGAGAAGCCTTGGGCCACAAACTTGGCCTTTTATTTCTCCACACTCCCATCAACATCTTGCTTTACCTTGTAGATCCATCTCGAACCTACCACTGATTTGTCGACCTGTCTTGGGACAATTTCCCATGCACTTTTTTTGACAATGGATTCATACTCCTCTACCATGGAATCAACCCAAGTGGGGTCCTAGAATTCTTCTTGAAAGGAATATGGTTCAGTCACAATACATTTTCTCATCAGAGCCATGTATCTAGTAAATCGATCAGGAGACTGTCTCTATCTGTGCTGTGAAGTAGGGGCTCCTACATTATGTGTAACATCTAGTCTCAATCTGTCAGCTTTCATGGTGTTCTTTCTGCCATTTCTGATGGATGGCTCTGCTTGAGTGTTTTCCTCCACTCCATGAACCTCCTCATGTGGCTGATCCACATCTTGAGACTCATCTTTGGGAACTAACAATTCCTCTTCTGCATGCAAATCTAGCTCCCTCTCAAGCGACAAACGCATGGCTTTCCCTTCATCGAATTTTATATCACGTCGCATAGCAATCATCTTACTGTTAGGAAAATACACACGATAATTATGGGGTGTTTCTGTATACCCCACAAATATCCCAACTTCAGCAGTTGGTTCCAGCTTCTTCCTGGAATCCTTGGTCACATGCACATAAACAGATGAGCCAAATTTTTTAAAATGAGAAACATCAGGTTTCTTACCAGTGAAAGCTTCTTCAGGTGTACGCATTCTAAGTATTCTATGAGGACAACGGTTTTTCACATAAACTGTAGTATTGCATGCTTCTGTCCACAAATGCATTGGTAGGCCCTGATCATGCAACATCGCTTGTGGGTGCCAGCACCCACGATCGTTCTGTTCTTTCTCTCTGTGACCCCATTTTGTTGTCGTTTATGAGGTGCTATGAGTTCTCTTCAAATTCCTTCTCTACTGCAGAAGTCTTTGAATTTGTTAAAGATGCATTCTCCACCATTATCTCTCCTTAGAGATTTCACTTGCTTCCCTAACTCTTTCTCCACCAATGCTTTAAACTTACAGAACATTGATAATGTTTGATCCTTCTTCTGCATGAAGAAGATCCAACATTTACGAGAAAATTCATCAAAAAAAATAACATAATACCTATGTTTTATTGTTGAAGCAACCGAGAATGGTCCACATACATCTGTGTGAACTCTCTCCAAGATTACCGAAGCACGGTTCTCCTTTTCATGAAAGGTGGACTTTACATACTTCCCCAGGGTGCACCCCTTGCACTGATCTAACTGAGCAAGTGTTCCCCTTGAAGTCCAGTAGATATTTGTTTCATGATCTTCAAGGCTCCATGATGAAGATGGCCCAATCGCCTGTGCCATAATTCGCCCCCATCCCGGCTCACCACTTTTTCTACCTTGCCCACCATGGCACCGCAACCATCTACCTCCAGCATGTAGAGATTCTTAACTCGAATCCCTATCTTCTTAACGTGACCTGTTTCTTTATGTCGTAGGTAGGATTTTCCACTGCTGAAAGTAGCGTCATAGCCTTTGTCCTCCAACATTTTGACTGAGACCAGGTTTTTCTTCAGACTTATAACATGCATAACATTTTTCAATTGAAATGGTTTACTTGACTCCCTATGAAAGGTAATGATACCAATTCCAGCCACACTGTATCGTTCATCGTCGCCCATCTCAATATGCATTATGAGATCTTTCTCCTCCAAGTCACTGAAAGACTCTTTATCTCCCGTCATGTGGTAGGAAGCGCCACTATCCAAATACCACACTGATCCTGATGCACTTGAAGTCATGCATGAAATCAAAGAGAAGTCAAGTTCAAATTGCGAGACAAGATCCTCACCAGTTGCAGCTCCAACAACCATCTTGTTCTTCCTCTTCTGCAGACAGTTAGTAGCAAGATGCCCATGTTCATGACAGTGAAAACACTGCACTTTGGACAAATCCAGCTTCTTGACTTTAGACTCGGATTTTGAATGTAATTTCTTCCCTTTCCCTTTCCTTTCCTTTGCAGTAAAAGAAAAATCCTCTTCATCATCATGCTTTGATGAAGATCCATATCTGGTGTTCCGCCTAAACTCCTCCTGCACTAGATCCGACCATAGTCGTTCCCAATCTGGCAATTTTTCCCTTCCATTGACAAAGTCTTGATAACTGTGCCAACTCTTGGTAAGTCCTAGGAGAACCAAGCTCACCAAATCATCAACAACGACTATTATTCCCACACTTCTAAGCTCATCCCGACATTGGACAAACTTCGTGAGATATTTTGGAATGGAGTCACCCTTCTCCATCTTGATATTCCTGAGTTTATCTTTGAGCGCCAATTTCCTATGGTCGTTGTTGTTCTGGAATAGATCCATCAAAGCCTTCCTCATTGCATATGGTGTGGCTTTCCCATGGATATTATAGACAATGTGGTCTCTTACTCCCTCCAACAAGATCCTCCTCACCTTTGCCACTTTCTTTTTCCATGCATCAAGATTTCCAGTGTCTGTCGCATCCAACTTAGGAACATCTTTTTCAATGTATTCCTTAAATCCATTTGCTTTGAGTACTGCTTCCATCATGTTCTTCCAAGCAATGTAGTTAGAGCTGCCTTCGAGTGCATACTCTAACCTCAAGCCAATGAAAGACATTTCTATCTTGAATCAACTGTAGCACCAAGAAAGTCCTTCTGCAAATTCAAATTTTATCCAACCACAAACTCAATTGTTGCAATCCTTCTTGCCCTGGGAGGTTCACACCTGACCAGTTACTAGCCTGAGGGAAGTTCACACCTCACCAGTGTACAACCTATGAAAATTCTGAGGGAGTTCGCATTGTAATGCACAGTGGGGTGAGGGAGGTTTGCACCTCTCCTTTGAGCATCCTGCAAAAATCCTAAGGGAGGTTCACACCTCTCCTTTGAGTAGGGTGTGAGAATTTATTCTCTCATAAATGCGTGAAGTTTTCAGTACTATGCCGTCACACCCTGCCAGAGACGAGACCTGCGAAAATACTATTATTTTCGCACTTCACTTCTGTGGCTTCGTGGATCTGATACCATGTAAAATTTCAATACAAATTAAGTATTTCCTGGATTCTCCTGATCTAACAATTATATGCCACTATTAAATACATAATCACTTTTACTAATATTCTTGCGGAAATTAAACCACGATCACAAAGTGAAATATCAAGAACACATAACACATAAGTTTTTCCAGGAAAGAATAAAGCTAAAAACCCCACTATCATATATTATGTATATCATAGATAATGAAATAATCTCATACAAAACTCTAATCCAAGAGATCTCAGTACAATAAAGTCGTCTCACACTATCATGCAAAAATCAACAAATACATGTGCCAATTCTCTGCCTCCAAACATCTCGCCTCCTCTGCGCAATCCCTGCAATTAGAATTCTCACAATGAATTCAAGTTTTCTAGTTTTCACATGCTCATGATCATATCCACTGCATGTGTGATTGAATGAGTGCACTTCACTCAAATCACAACTGATAGCCAAACTATCCCTTTCACCTCTTATCTCAACTAGGTCTCCAATGGATCTGACATGCATGTAGTTAACCGTGGTGAATCTTCAGTTGCATGTGAGTTCAATGATTTTGAATTAATTAATAATTAATTCACTGAACTCTCACTAGTGTAAGTTCAGTTACAACTAGTACAATTGGGCTTAACTCACTTAACTGAGTTAAACTACTTGACAACTCTCATAACTACACTTATAACTCTGTTACAACTTCAAGTCACCTCCATGTTTTACAAGCCAACCTTTGAACTTGAATTTCCCATAGTTAACTGATTTTCCATTTCAATTAATTATTTCAAGTAATTATGAGATAATAGATTAATATTTATTGTCCAATTTATTTAMGGGAAAAGTAAATTAGACACATGTTTCTTGTTGACTTTTCAACAACTCTCATGCGACAGAGGGACGAAATGATGGAGAATTTTTCCCACATCCTTCAACGCCTATTGACAGMAAAAGAAACATATTCATCAAACAACCACTTTGGAAGCACCTCTCCTTTCAAGGTACAGGTTAATTTTGATATTCTCATATTTGAAGGTCAGATAGATGTGGATTCCCTAGAAAAATGGTTAAATCTGCTAGAAGGTTATTTCTTTCTTCACCATTTTTACGACAGGGAAAAGATCACCTTCACACTCCTTAAATATCTCCCCCATGTCAAACATTGGTGGGAAACTTACTAGGAGAAAAGTTCCACATAATAGTCTGGAATATATGGGGTCGATCCCACTTGGGATATTTTTGTGGACGCAGTAAAGGAACAATATTACCCTATTGGAAACTATGAGGACTAGTATATGAGATGGACCACACTGCGGAAAGAGAGGGGCCAAGCAGTTCCAGAGTTTACCAATACATTCCATACCTTGCGCACCAAGATGGGTATCAAAGACTTTGAACGACATTTGGTTCTAAAATACTATGGGGCTCTACACAGATACATCCAAACTGAAATGGATTTTATGGACATCTTATCACTCGATGTACTGTGTATGTGTGTGATTTCTCATTTGTTCATTATTTATTTACTCTGTAACTATTGGATGATGATGCTACATTGATATAACACTTGCATTTTATGGTGAAAAAGGATTAAATTTCTCTATTATTGATTCACCCCCCCTCTCACTAATCCAACATCACACGCCCAAGAAACCCTCCATGGAGGAAGAATAGAAAAATGACGGAGCATATGATTCTATCAATTTGTTGCTTGAGCAAGCTCTCACATGACAGAGGGATGAAATTATGGAGAATTTTTCCCACATCCTTCAACACCTGACGATAGCAACAATCACATCTTCATCAAACAACCACTTTGGAAGCACCTCTCGTTTCAAGGTACGGGTTAATTTTGATATTCCCGTATTTGAAGGTCAGATAGATGTGGATGCTCTAGACAAATGGTTAAATATGCTAGAAATTTATTTCTTTGTTCACCATTTTTCCAACACAGCAAAGATCACCTTCTCACTCCTTAAATATCTCCCCCATGTCAAACATTGGTGGGAAACTTATTGGGAGAAAAGTTCGACATAAGATTCTGAAATATATGGGGTCGATCCCACTTGTGATTTTTTTGTGGACACGGTAAAGGAACAATATTACCTTGTTGGCAACTATGAGGACCAATATATGAGATGGACCACACTGCAGTAAGAGAGGGGGAAAGAAGTTCCAGATTTCACTAATACCTTCCATACATTGTGCACCAATCTGGGTATCAAAGACTCTGAACAACATTTGGTTTTGAAATACTGTGGAGCTCTACACAGATACATCCAAACTTAAATGGATTTTCTGGACATCTCATCACTCGATGCTGCTTATTGATATGTTGTTAAAATCGAGAAGAAATTTAAGCACCATAACAAATGGGATTTCGGGTCTGCAAAACCACAACAACCAAAGTATGATAAAGATGGCCCTAACAAACAGTCTCCTGAAAACCAGTCCAATCCATAGGAAAAGAAGGGTCATAGGAAGACAAAGAAGGACACCGGAAAATGGTGTGATTTCCACAAAATACCCTAGCACAATGTCGATGAATGTCATTCAAAATAGTCATTGGTGGCCGAGATCAAAGACAAGGAGCCAAACCTTGATTCAGAATCTCATTCTGAAAATACTAGTAAAAGATAAATCATCGATGCATACCCCACTACTATTGTTGTGACCACGACAATTCAACTAGAAGAACCGACAGATCCTGAAGAGGGGGAGTGCCTTTTCCATTCACATATGTAGGTGAAGCGGACCTCGCTTCATTTCATTTTTGATAGTTGAAGCTAGAAGAATCTAATCTTAGTAGAGGTCGTCAAATAGTTGGGATTGTCGACAACACCACACCCGCCACCATACAACATCGTGCGGCTTCGCTAGGGATGAGATCTTCGTGTTAGCCATCAGTTTTGATTGTCATACGACATCCAACCCTTTAAGGATGAGGTATTATGTGATGTTTCCCCATTGGATGTATGAGATGTTCTCTTGGGCTAGCCATATATGTGGAAACACCATGATGTTTATGAGTCTCGACCTCGCAGTGTCATTGTTTCTATGGGGGGTCATCTCTACAGAATATCCAAGATATATCTGTACATTTCTTTATTATATCTCTATTATCATTTTGTGCTGAAAATAATCTAGATTAGTGGTATCATAGCAGGATTCTCTTGATCATTTTTTTCAGTGCATTTCCCCGACGAGGTCTGATTATAGCAAGTTGGGTCTCGAACTTGTCTCTCTTGAATACAATCTCTCTCGCACACCCAAGAAACCCTCCACGGTGGAAGAAAAGAAAAATGATGGCTCAAATGATTCTATCAATCTGTTGCTTGAGAAATCTCTCACGTGACAGAGGGACGAAATGTAGGAGAATTTTTCCCACATTCCTCAATGCCTGCTGATAGAAACAGGCACATCTTCATCAAACAACCACTTTGGAAGAACCTATCCTTTCAAGGTACAGGTTAATTTTGATGTCCTTGTATTTGAAGGACAGATAGATGCGGATGCCCTAGAGAAATGGTTAAATCTGCTAGAAGGTTATTTCTTTGTTCACCATTTTTTCGACAGGAAAAATATCACCTTTGCACTCCTTAAATCTCTCCCCCATGTCAAACATTGGTGGGAGCTTATTGGGAGAAACATTCCACAGAAGAGTCTGGAATATATGGGGTCGATACCACTTGGTATTTTTTTTTAGATGCGGTAAAGGAATAGTATTACCCTGTTGGCAACTATGAGGACCAGTATATGAGATGGACCACATTGTGGCAAGAGAGGGGCCAAGCAGTTCCAGAGTTCCCCAATACCTTCCATACCTTGCGCACCAAGCTGGGTATCAAATACTTCGAACAAAATTTGGTTCTGAAACACCGTGGGGCTCTACACAAATACATCAAAAATGAAATGGATTTTATAAACATCTCGTCACTTGATGCTGCTTATCGATATGTTGTTAAAATCAAGAAGAAATTTAAGCACCAGAACAAACGAGAGTTTGGGTCTGCAAATTTGAAACAACCAAAGTATGATAAAGATGGCCCTAACAAACAGTCTCCCAAAAATGAGTCCAAGCCATAGGAAACGAAGGGTCACAAGAAGACAAATAAGGACACCGGAAAATGGTGCGATTTCCACAAAATCCCTTGGCACAACACCAATGAATGTCTCTCAAAACAATCATTGGTGGTCGAGATCAAAGACAAGGAGCCGAACCTTGATTCAGAATATGATTCTAAAAATACTGGTAAAAGAAAGATCATCGACGCAGACCCCACTGCTATTGTTTTGACCACATCAATTCAACTAGAAGAACCAACAGATCCTGAAGAGGGGGAGCGCCTTTTTCATTCACATATGTGGGTGAACGGGTCCCCACTACATTTTATTGTTGATAGCGGAAGCTGAAATAACCTCATCTCAGCAGAGGTCATCAAATAGTTGGGATTGTTGACAACACCACACCCGCAGCCATACAACATTGGGTGTCTTCGCCAAGGATGATATCTTCATGTCAGACATCAATGTCGATTTCCATACGACATCCATCCCTTCAAGGATGAAGTATTATGTGATGTTTCCCCACTGGATTTATGTGATGTTCTCTTGGGCCAATGGTATATGTGGAAACACCATGATGTTTATGAGTCTCAACCTCCTAGTGTCATTTTTTCTTTGGGGGGTCATCTCTACAGAATACTAGAGGTAGTTTCAACTATTGTTCCACCTAAACAGTTCCGCAAGGTAATATCGCATACTACAAAAATTATCTTCTTCACAATATGTTCAAAAGGGGAACAAAAGGATACTACAACAACTACAGCCTTGGAACAAACACCTTTTGTTCATCCGAATCAGGTCGACAAGATTGCAGCAAAACACAAAGATTCCTTCTGCACATAGTCATCTCAGGTATCCCAACTGGTTGAAAATATTCAACCCCACCAACAACAGGTTCATGAAAACCTTCCACAAACCAAGCAGCGCGACGTCTCCAGCAAGGCAAGCAAATCACCAAGATTCATATTCATCAATCACTTTCCCCTCTCCCCCGGGAAATCAACGCAATGGAGACCATTTCTTCCTAAGGAGGGAGGATTGATCCAGGTGGATATCGGTGTCCACCCACCTATTCCATGGGATCGAAAAACATTTTTCCATCTTGGCAGTTTTTCGGGTTCCAAACTTTTGGTCATCTCTACAGAATACCAGAGGTAGTTCTGACTATTTTTCCACCTAAACAGTTCTGCAAGGTACTATATTATACTACAAAATTCAGCTTCTTCACAATCTATTCAAAAGGGGAATGAAAGGATACTACAACCACTACAACCTCGACCCAAGCACATTCTATCGAACAGAAGAAAGTCGACAAGATTGTAGCAAGACACAAAGATTCCTTCTGCACACAATCATCTCAAGTAGCCCGACTAGTTGAGAAGATTCAACCCCGGCAATAACAGATCTATGATAACCTTCCACAAACCGAGTAGTGCAACATCTCTAGCAAGGCAAGCAACTCACCAAGATTCGGATTCAACAATCGCTTTCCCCTCTCCCTCAAGAACTCAACACAATGGAGACCATTGATTCCTAATGAGGGAGGATTGATCCAGGTGGATATTGGTGTCCACCCACCTATTCCATGGGCTTGAAAAATAGTTTTATGTCTTTGCATTTTTTCGGAAATGTTTTGGGTTCCAAACTTTTGGGGCCATTATGAGGCCCTAAACGACGTTTTTTGGGGATTTGGGGCCCAGGTGATTTCCAAAGGCTCTAACCTGAGTGGGTCAAAAATCGTTCTTCTCGGTTAGAAATTTCCAACGGTGTATCGAGTGCCCCAAACGGAGATCGTATGCAAACGTTACACCCCCGATAAGTTGACGTATCAACTACCCCCATCGGGGCCCGCAAACCTTTTGGATTTTCATATTTTGGGGTTAGGGTTTTGGATTTTACTTATGTTAAAATGGCCTTTAAAGCCTCATTATAATAATCATCTTCTTGCAAATGTGAGTAATCGTCGCATCTCTTCTCAGAGATAAGCTTCCACCATTCTAGCGAGTCTTTCACTCTGTATTTTTACAGTTATGTACATTTAACACATTAATAGAAATTGTGTATTACTATATATTTGTGTTTATGGTTGCATATCTGATACATTTATTTCATATTATTGGATATCTGAGATATCTATGTACATTTATTTATTATATCTCCACTCTCATTTCGTGCCGAAAATAATCTGGATCAGTGGTATCAAAGCAGGCTTCTCTTGATCATTTTTTTCAATGCATGTACCAGACGAGGTCTGAGTATAGCAAGTTGGGTCTCGAGCTTGTCTCTCTTGAATAAAATCGCTCTCGCATGCCTAAGAAACCCTCCATGGTGGAAGAAAAGAAAAACGACGGAGCAGGCTATTCTATCAATCTATTTCTTGAGCAAGCTCTCAGGCAATAGAGGGACGAAATAATGGAGAATTTTTCCCACATCCTTCAATGCCTGCCGATAGAAACATGTGAATACTCATAAAACAACCACTTTGGAAGTATCTCTCCTTTAAAGGTACATGTTAATTTTGATATTCCTGTATTTGAAGGTGAGATAGATGCAGATTCCCTAGACAAATGGTTAAATATGCTAGAAGGTTATTTCTTTGTTCACCATTTTTCTGACAAGGAAAAGATCACCTTCGCACTCCTTAAATCTATCCCCCATGTCAAACATTGGTGGGAAAATTACTAGGAGAAAATTTCCACATAAGATTCTAGAATATATGGGGTCGATCCCACTTGGTATTTTTTTGTGGACGCGGTAAAGGAACATTATTACCCTGTTGGCAACTATGAGGACCAGTATATGAGATGGACCACACTGCGGCAAGAGAGGGGCCAAGAAGTTACAAATTTCACCAATAACTTCCATACCTTACGCACCAAGTTGGGTATCAAAGACTCTAAATGAAATTTGGTTCTGAAATACCATGGCGCTCTACACATATACAATCAAACTGAAATGGATTTTCTGGACATCTCATCACTTTATGCTTCTTATTGATACGTTTTTAAAATCGAGCATAAATTTAAACACCAGAACAAAAGGGAGTTCGGGTATACAAATCCGCAACAACCAAAGTATGATAAATATTTCCATAACAAACAGTCTCAAGAAAACTAGTTCAAGCCATAAGAAAAGAAGGGTCACGGTAAGACAAAGAAGGACACCGAAAAATGGTGTGATTTCCACAGAATCCCCTGGCACAAACCTGATGAATGTCGCTCAAAACAGTCATCGGTGGTCGAGATCAAAGACAAGGAGCTGAATCCTGATTCTGAAAATACTGGTAAAAGGTAGATCATCGACGCAGGCCCCACTGCTATTGTCACAACCAAAGCAATTCAACCAAAAGAACCAACAGATCCTAAAGACGGGGAGTGCCTTTGTCATTCACAGATGTGGTTGAAGGGGACCCCGATGAATTTTATTGTTGATAGCATAAGCCAGAAGAACCTCATCTCAGCAGAGGTCGTCAAACAGTTTGGATTGTCGACAACACCACACCCGCAACCTTACAACATCGGGTGGCTTCGCTAGGGACGAGATCTTCATGTCATCCAACATTGTTTATTGTCATATGACAACCATCCCTTCAAGGATGAGGTATTATGTTATGTTTCCTCATTGGATGTATGTGATGTTCTCTTGGGCCAACCATATATGTGGAAATTCCATGTTTTTTATGAGTCTCGACCCTACAGTGTCATTGTTTCTCTGGGGGGTCATCTCTACAGTATACCAGAGGTAATTACTACTATTGTTCCACATAAACATTTTTGCAAGGTAGTATCTCATACTCCAAAATTTATCTTCATAATTTGTTCAAAAGTGGAACAAAAGGATACTACAACCTCGACCTAAGCACCTTTTGTCCAACAGAAACAGGTCGACAAGATTGCAGCAAAACACAAAGATTCCTTCTGCACATAATCATCTCAGGTATCTCGACTGGTTTAACAGAGTCAACCCCACCAGCAACAGGTTTGTGAAAACCTTCCACAAACCGAGCAACAGGACATCTCCATCAAAGAAAGCAGCTCACCAAGATTTAGATTCATCAATCGCTTTCCCCTCTCCACAGGGAACTCAACGCAATTGAGACCATTTCTTCATAAGGAGCGAGTATTGATCCAGGTGGATATCAGTGTCCACTCACGTATTCCATGGGCTCGATTTTTTTTTTCCATCTTGGCAGTTTTTTGGGTTCCAAACTTCTGGGGTTGTTATGAGGCCCTAAACGACGTTTTTTTGAGATTTGGTGCCCCGGTGACTATTAGAGGCACTAACTTGGGCCACTAAAAAATTGTTCTTCTTGGTTAGACCTTTCCCATGGTGTATTGAACACCCCAAAAAAATATCGTATGAAAACGTTACACCCCTAGGAAGTTGATGTATCAACTACCCCTTGTTATAACCCTAATTTTCACCAGACATGCCTACCTGGCATCAGGCCATCTCAGATTCCTTATTTTCCAAAACACTACTGAACAACTCTTCTTAAAAGCCCCTTTTATAAAGGCCCACACGCTATGCTCCATCACTGCACACATGTACACGCTAGCTGACCCAAGACAACCCATGTGTACCTACAAAAGCACGAAAAAAGGAAAGTTGTTGTCGGAACACACAAATTTGGGTAAGTTAACTAAACCTTTAGTCCATGCATGGTCGGTCATTCGACCAAATACCTAGCTCCTTCTAAACTATAAAAGAATGGGTAGGGGTACCATTTGAAAGGATGAAAATCATAGTAAAGAAACTATACCCGATTGAGCATTCCCTTTGTGCCAACCTTTATCCATCCTTGTGCAAAGAGAAGTATAGAGAAAAGTAGTTGGAAGACGGTGGAAGAAGAGCCCAGGAGTCAGTAGGGTTGACACCATTTTCTTTGTTCGATGCGTTTGGTAACAACGCTTTCTCGTCAGTTTCTTTCTCGACCAGGGGAAACCCTAGTTATGGCCAACCTAATCTTATGCAGGGTACTATTCCTGCACAAAGGGAAAATCCAGGAACTTCTTCCACATCAAGACCTTGGAATTCTTGGCAAGGATCAGTTCCCTCATCAAGAAAGTCGATCTGGACAATTCTTTTCACAACCAATGGAACCCCAGACAAGGTGTTATGCCTATGCCCATGGGATTGGCATGGGGCCACCCTTCCCAAAGTGATCTGAATGTAATGCACGCCCAACCATCTACGTCCTATTTTGGGAATCAACCGATGATGTATCCTCACACGCAAAATCCGTACGCTGGTCATGGCCATGTTTTTTACCAGAACCCTGGCCGACAACCCAACTTTTCCTGGAAACCTAGTGCCATCCAAACTCCAAGCCCCTTTTCCCATGGTTATCAGCAACACCAACCAAAGATACCTTTTTTGGAAAGCTTACATTTTCCAGACTTGACAAGATTGTTGAACGACCCCATCTGTCACGATTCACGTTGGCCTCCTATGCCAACGAAATTTCCTTTAGACATACCAAAGTTTGAGGCCAAGCCTAAAGAAGATCCAGGGGATCATGTGACCACCTTCCATCTTTGGTGCTCATCTAATTCATTGAAAGACAACTCCATACAATTTTGATTGTTTCAACGCACTCTCATTGGGAGTGCTGTGAAATGGTACATTGAGCTCGACCGCTCGAGATATTCTTCCTTCAGAGAATTGCCAATGGCATTCCTAAACCATTTCCAATTACCTATGAGATATGATGCTGGTACAGAATTGGTGGCCAATTTTGAATAGACAAAAGTGGACCATATCTCTGACCACATCCGAGAATGGAGACATCGGAAGTGTTTGATAAGGTACCAGTCCCACCAACATTCCTGCTTGAGTGGTTCCTTAATTCTTTGGTCCCACAGCTATCCAAAGACGTCGCAACGTCGGGAGTGTTTTCTGAATAAGATGCCATCATGAGAGCTCAACAGCTTGAGCTAATTTATTCTCATTCTGGTTTACTATATGAGGTTTTACCTGATGCACCATGATCCATACTTGATAAAACCAAACAAAGAGATGGACCACATGCTGATGGTATTGTAGGTTCAACACAAATCAATCTTGTTGAACAACTGACAAAACAAATGCAGCAATTGTCTATACAACACACAACAGACAACCAAACTAATGTTTTGGCTGCACCCCCTACCCAGATGTCAGATGTACACAGTTTGAAATCGACAAATCCGAAGGCCACCCAACAAACTGATGGAAAGAAAAAACAACGTAAGAAAGGTAAGGGGGATAAGAAACCCACTAATAATGCTGGCGGGGGAAACACTGAGAAACAAAAGGCGAGGTATCCATGTAACTTGTGCGCAGAATACCACCCGACCCACCAGTGTCCTCAGCTTGCAGAGGCCCAAAATTTTGTGACACAGCAACAACCTGATGTGTTAACGAATCCATTCCAACATGGGAAAAACCTAACCCAAGCCTCTACAAGCGCGGAAGGGGGAAGTCAAGGACCCTCTCCATCTTCGAACAACCCTGCATCCGCGAATGTGTATATGATGAAAGGTGATTCTTTTATATCGACTAGAGCACATGACTATAGTAAGCCAAGCACCTCTAAGAAAGGAAAAGAATCTAAAATCCCATCTCTTCCTCTCCAGATCGAGAGGAATTTGGGAGAAACAATGAAATGCATCCCAAAAGGCACATTCAAGAAAGCTTCTCACAACCCAAACGCAAGGGCCACCCAGAAATATTCTGTGGTGGAGGATTTATCTCAAACCCCTTGTGCGATGTCCGCATTGGAGGTCCTCCAGAGCTTCCCTTCCCAGAGGAAAGTCTTGTTAGCAGCTTTAGGATCCACCAAGACTTTTAATCCAAGTACAATCATGCTAGATACAACCAACTTAAAACCTCATCTCCCTTATCACGTAGAATTTCATATAATAGTGGCTTACCCCACAAAAAAAATTACGCGGAACATTTTCCGCACAGTGGTTGATGAGGGCGCCTCGACATGCATCATGTCATTGGCATGTTGGAAGGCCATTGGCCAACCCGTTTTGTCTCCGTCACCTACTCTTGTTACCACTTTCGACGGTCATTCGTTTCGACCACATGGAATCATCCCCTCTTTCCCCGTGTAGTTAGGAGGGAAGACTGTGTGCGTCGAGGTATAAGTAGTCGACGCATACCTCGACTACAATCTTTTGTTAGGTAGGAGTTGGAATTATGCCATGCAAGCAGTGGTTGCGACAATTTTCTGGGTCTTGTTGTTTCCACATGAGGGTCGGATTGTGACCATTGATCAATTGTCCTTCTCCTGACCTAGCCCTTCATTGTGGGCATCCGCGGTCCCGATGATTGATAATCCCCAACTGGGCGTCGTCAACATAGGGGTTGGTTTGTTCCCATCTTTGATGGGTACCTTCAATTACCTGCCCCCTCAAGGCGATGTCAAGTTCATATCAGACCACCATAAGGTTGAAATTTTCCAAGTTTCATCGTTTCACATGACTTACTTCAATGATTCATGGATTCTTCCTTGCCCATCGGCCACGATGGAGGGGACAGGACACAATGGTATGTCCATGCCCTTCTCCGCGGCAGAGGCAACATACTTTTTAGTCCAGCAAGATTCAATCGACACATATCCGACTCTGGCACAAGAGTTAGATCCAATCCCAGAGCCTATTTGGGCCCAAGGTTCCCTCGCTGATACCGATTCGTTAGACTTAGTCTTGCCCTCAGACGAAGCAATCATTGAAGTAATGACTAGTCTGGACAAACCCAGGGACGATCTCCATCACAAATCATACTTCCTCCCAGAGTTAAGCAGAATCGAAGTAGGGGAATTCACCTTAACTATGACTGGATATAGGTCTTGTCCTATCAATCCCTTGGCTACACATGAGGTTTATGCCGAGGGTAATATGGCAACTATCACTGAAACTATACTAATTAATATCTCCAGAAGCCCTAGCATCATGGAGAATGTTTTCGTCGGAGCTGACTATTCCCCCGAAGAGATTCAAATCTACACTGACTTATTTAAAGAATTCTGTGACATTTTTGCTTGGTCTTATGAGGAAATGCCAAGCATTGATCCAAAAAAAGTCGAACATGAAATCACAACTTATCTGGATGCCAAGCTAGTTTGGCAGAAGCTTCATCCAGTTAATCCCAGGAAAGTAGCAACTATTAAGGTTGAAGTCGAGAAACTGTTCAAAGATGGTTTTATCTATCCTATCCATTTGACCCAATGGGTGTCAAATCTTATGCCGATCAACAAGAAACATGGCACAATTCACGTATGTACAGACTTCCATGATTTGAACAAGGCCTGTCCAAAATATAATTTTCCCACACCATTCATTGACCAGATAATTGATGAATGTGCAGGTTGCGAGGCCTTTTCTTTGATGGATGGTTTTTCGGGACATAATCAGATACAAATCAAGCCCGAAGACCAACACAAAACTGCATTCATTTGTCCATGGGGTACATTTTCCTATCGTAAGACGCCTTTTGGTCTCAAAAATGCTAGAGCTACCTTACAGCGGGCCATGTATTTTTATTTCCATGATCTCAAGCATATAGTCGAGGCCTATTTAGATGATTTAGCATCTTGATCTCGTAAGAGAATGGATCATCCCACACACCTCCGACTTATCTTTGAGTGATGTCGCTACTTCCAGATTCGCTTGAATCCAAACAAATGCAATTTTTGCGTAGCATCGGTATGTTTGTTAGGTTTCATAGTGTCAACAACAGGGATAATGGTTGATCCTTTGAAGGTTGAGGAAATAGTTCAGTTGCCTCCCCCACGCACAATCCTTCAAATTCAGAGTCTATAGGGCAAGGTGAACTTTTTGAGGTGTTTCATCGCCAACTGTGCTGAGATCATGAAGGGAATTATGTGCTTACTGAAGAAAGACATTCCTTTTCATTGGGACGATGTCGCTCAACGCTCCTTCGAAGCATTGAAACATGCCCTCACAACTTCCCCTCTGCTTCGGCCACCCAACTATAACAAATATTTCTTATTATACTTGGTGGCAGCAGAGTCAACCATCAGCATGGTCTTAGTTCAGGAAGATGATTTTCTCTCAGAATATGTGATCTATTACCTGAGTCGAGGCCTTGTCGGACCAGAACTCAATTATTCTCATATCGAAAAACTTGCATTCACAGCAGTCCATGCTATTCAATGGTTCCATCATTATGTTATGTTTCACAAGACCACCATCATTGCCGTTGTGAATTCGTTTCAATACATGTTGACACGACGGGTAATAGGTGGAAAGATCAGTAGATGGATAGTTGTCCTCTAGGAATTTGACTTAGATTTCATTTCGCCGAAATCCAAAAAGTCACTGGTCTTCGCAGAACTTATTTCGGAACTTCCAGTCAAGTCAGGTGATGTTATGCCTGAAGAATCGCCTATTCGAGGAGATATGTTTTTAATAGCATCTTCAGACCCCTGGTATGGAGATATTCTAGTCTATCTCCGGACTTTGAAGTGCCTCACCTTTTCTTCTCATGATGAACATCGCCATATACGTCATCAGGCCAAGAATTATCTCATCCTCGAGGACACTCTCTATCGTCGAGGTGTAGATTGCATTCTTCATTGATGCCTCACTCATGAAGAAGCAGAACTCATGCTTAACGATTTCCATACTAGAGCATGTGGTGGTCATTTGTCTGGGTTGGAAACAACCCAAAATATTTTACGAGCCGATTACTTATGGTGAACACTAATCAAAGATTGTATCGAATCGATCAAGAAGTGTCACTCGTGTCAGGTCTTCTCTCAGAAGATGAGGGCACATCCCGCTTCCATGTTTCCTATCATCACAGTTGGTCCCTTCACCAAGTGGGGAATTGATTACACTACATGCAACCCTCCTTTAGCAAGGGGGCACTGTTATATCATTGTATCCATAGACTACTTTACGAAGTGGGTCAAAGCTATGCCAACGTTTAAAGATGATGGAGAGACTACAACTCTCTTTTTGTTCAACCAGATAATCGCAAGGTTTGGTGTCCTGAGAGATATTTTCACTGACCATGGCAGTCACTTTCAGAACCAAATGATGTCTGAATTAACATCAAAGCTTGGGTTGCGGCAAGAACATTCTTCACCCTACTACCCCCAAGAAAATGGTCAGGTGGAAGCTGTAAATAAATCTCGTAAGACCATCCTACAGTGAATGATCAACTCGGCCAAGTCAAATTGGCATTTGATGTTATACTCGACATTATGGGCTTACCGAACGTCTGTTAAGACTGCAACCGGTTTCTCACCTTTTCAACTCGTTTACAGGTTGGAAGCAGTCTTGCCTATAGAATGTCAGATCCCATCCCTAAAATTGGCAGTACAGTTACTGCCAGAGACTTCTCCACTTGAAGAACAATTATTATACCTTGAGTGCCTCAATGAGCAGCGTCATGATGCAACCCTGGCCAACGAGGCTCACAAACAAAAATTCAAGTTTCAGTATGATCGGTCCGTTCATCCTC
>ML796429.1:125468-184949 GCA_009831015.1 Picea engelmannii
CCTAGAAATGGGCTCTACCTCAAGAAGTATTACTCATAGGTAGGTCACCTTGGGTAACTTTTTGTAACATATGTATAGTCTTTGTACTATTACTTTCTAGTTTCTTTTAGTATTATGGACGTGCCATTTTTTATGTTATCTTTTGTCACTATGGTAGATGTCAAGTGAATCAGAGGTGTTCATTGGGTACACAGACGATGCTAGCTGGCACACTCGGAGGCTTGCCTCCGCAGCTTGGGTAATTTTTACACCTCAGGGCCAGTTATTATCTTTAGGAGGTAAATGTTTAGGCGACACCACAAACAATGTTGCCGAATACAGTGCAGTTATTGAGTTGCTTTGTGACGCCCTGTCATTTGGTATCTCTCATATCCGGGTCTATTTAGATGCTCAACTAGTTGTGTCTCAGTTAAATAGAGTCTACCGTGTTCATGATCCGACTTTACACCGACGATTCCTTAGGGTACGTCTCTTAGAACAAAGCTTTGATTATATTACATATTTTCATGTTCCTAGGAGATTAAACCAAGTTACAGATACTCTAGCTAATCAAATTTTAGACTGGCATCTCGCACACATATAAAAAGGCATACACATAAACATGTAAATACTTTTTTAAAGGAAAATATGATCCATAAAACACAAAAAGACATAAACATCCATATATAATATCATAATCATCATAGTGCATAGGTGGACGTAAGCGCCTCAAAAAATATGACCAGTAACGAGTCATGGGGCTTATGCCCTCAAAACATATATACAAGTAGAGCTCTTGGCACATGAAAAGTCTAGACTAACTAAGGTCAGGGCCTGTGGGACTTGTTGTAATAATCAACAGCGTTTTCCAGACGCCGGAACAGTCGTACCCATGTCTGTGGTGCCCCCACTACATGAGGCTACGTAGATGGTGGTAGATCCTCAATCTATGCCATGGGGATGGTGCGAGTGAGAAAGGTAAAATTCTACTCAACTCGTCTCAAAAACCTCTCAGCCTCACCAGCTGGAAGCTCTCCTGCTGCTGTTGGTCCCTCTACAGTGGCAGGTGTGGCCCCTGACCGAGGACAATGCCTATTTCTTGCATAATCTGCAGGTCGCATTGGTCCCACATCTGCACACAATAGACACATATCTGTCAAATACTCTGGTATAAAAAAAATGATATATATAAAAACAACATAAAAATTATATATGTTTCACAAAACAAATGATGCAAACTTACCCATCTCGCCTTGCTCCTCGCCTGGAGGTATAGGGATCTCAGGATCTCTCAAGAAATCAATCCCAACATAAGGATAATCCTCTATGAATGGGATCTGTCGTGACAACCAAGAAAAAAAGTCATCATCAAAGGACTCATTGGTCCTACCACCACCCTGTTGTGGTAGCAACACTGCCCATCTTCAAACCGCAGGAAGAGAGGCCTGATGTCTTCATACCACCACTCGAGGACTGAAACTAGGAACTCTTTCAAAGAAGAAAGAGCATATAATCATCTCGAACCTAGTTCCTTTACGTCCACAACCGACAATCTATCAGCTGCCTCTTCATACAATCCAACAGGGTGCTGCTCCAGTCAAATATCTATGCATTTAAGCACTGGACTGCATAGTTAATCTGTGCATGGGATGCCTGATGTAGAGCCATAGAACCAGTCATCCGCCCAATAAGAAACACAATCACTTGCAGTGATAAATTGGTGATCCTGCTTATTGGCACCTGTGAGCTCGATCGGTCTGTACCCACCTCACAATAGTGTCCTATCAATTCCGATATTTTGTGAGGCCTAGAAGGAAATGTCTGGAAATTGACTGGTTCCCCTCTCCTGGAGAGGACAGTCAAAAAATATATATCCTCTATAGTGGGCACCAACGACTTCCCCTCTAACATAAAATCTTCTGTGTCAGGGTGCCAATATTCAACCAAGGCATTCAGTAGCCTAGGTTGTTCTCTCATGAAAGGACACAAAAAACTTGAGCAAGTCACATTGCATTAACACCACCATAGCATTAGGGTATTCCCCAACTAGTACACTAACATCTTCGTGCTCTCGTTCTATCCATTGCACATACATCCTGCAGATAGGAAATTTTTTAGAGGGTTAGGCCTTGCTTTTTAAAAAAAAATTGCACTCATTGGAAGGTCCACGTGGGTTTTTATGATGACAGTCGCATGTATACATGCTCTAACATTAGACAGAGCGAGTGTACACGTAGGCTGTCATAAGATAGCGCACGTGGACATAGGGCCGGCCTTTTAAAGGTCGATGCCCCCCCCAAAAAAACAAATTAAATGCATAAAAGAAGAATTAAAAGGCAATAGGAGGTAGTTTATACTTACTTGGTCCAGACGAATGGTTGTTTCATCCACTGTAGCTCCCAAAATCACCACTTTTATCAAAGGGGATTTTTTTCTCCAGAGTCAATTTCCAAATCAACAATGGCGATAATGAGCTGCCAGCTTCTATTTATAGACTTTTTGGCCCTTTTTTTCACTTTTTTGGCCCCCCTTATCATTTTCTCTAAATTGAAACCCATTTAGAGTGATTCAAGAGTTTCTATGGAAGGTTACGTTCAGGTATCGAGACAATTTTTGGAGTTTTGGGTCACTTTTGACAGTCCGTGGGTAAAAATATCAGATGGTCAACTTGAGCATATAATTTAGGTTTCCACCCCTACTTTTGTATCTCGTTGTCTTTATCCCTTTTCCATAGGATCGATCCCACCAAGTTGCGACAAAAAATCATCATTGTTGCTTTAGAAGTGTCACGATTTCATGGTAGAGCCTACCGAAACATGGATGCCCTAGGTAGATCCTAATTGCATTATGGTGTCCATGCTATCACTAATGACTGTAAGCTCAGGAGTCCTTTTAGTTTTTCCTGATTACGAGTTTGAGCCTCATTTGCATGACTCTTTATCACTCTTGACCTCACCCTCGGGAGTCCCAAAAAACATAACGGGTCTTCTTTTAAGCCCTTTTCATACCCTCTAAACATGAAAATATTGTCAAGCGATCTTATGGCCTTTCACGCTCGTTAAACTGAAATTTGAAGTCACGTCTATCCGGCGGTAGTTTATCCCCTTTTCGGTCTGAACAGTCAACTGTACGAACAAAGGTATATTCTAGAGGCTTTGAATCTCTAGAAGAGTACCCTCAGGTATAATTTTAACCCTTTTTCGAGATTGAGGGACTAAATTTACGAAAAAGGAACCCCCACGGAGTCCATAGTTAATCTCTTTTCAGACTCCCTAAAATTGAAAAGATTGCCGAGTGACCTTATTCTTTCACACTCGTAAAACTGGTCCAAAAGAACATTCCTGACGGAGTCCATAGTTAATCTTTTTTCAGATTCCTTAAAAATGAAAAAATTGTCGAGTGATCTTGTCTTTATCACACTCGTTAAAATGGTTTTGAATAGACATCTTGTCAGTGTTAGTCTATCCCTCTTTTCGAACCGATTAGACTACCTCCGAAAAAGGTACCCCATTGGAGTCTCTTTTTACGTTTTTTCAGACTCTCTAAATATGAAAAATAACCAAGCTTACCTTCTCTGGGATTGTAAAACTTACATCGAAGGACGTTACCATTGTGTGTTTTATTAATCGCATTTTCATACCTGCGTCTTTGGCCTAATCCCGGCTCTATGTTTCTCTCAACTGAACCATCTGAAGCATGCCTTATACGCAAGCCCCGTAGCACTTTTCCTCTGCGTTTTGACACCTTTAGCCCCAGGAGGGATTTTTCTCGTGTATCCTTGCTTTGAACATCAGTCTTGTCCTTGCACCTTGAACTCGTATGTTTGAGACATTCACTCCTCCTTTAAATCGTAGCATTCTTTTATTTTTTTTCAAAATTATTGAAAAAGACAAAAAAAAATCAAATATACCCCAAAAAGAGGAAGGAAAAAGTATTTTCTTTGTATTGGCAGCATAATGAGTCACCCTTGGTTAAAGAACATCTTTCCATTTGTTCATCAAACCCTGGGATTTAATATGACCTTAGGAAGTTGTTCCCACTACATTGAGTTGTGTCCTCCTCCGTTTGGTTATTCTTCCAAACATATGGAGATTTTGCGTTGCCTCCTGCCTCGTAAAATTATGTTAATGCCATGCTGCCTGAGTCTCATATTTTGTCGTGCTATTATCCAAGGGAAGTTTTTCTAAGCCTGATTCGGCCCCTCTACAGTTTGTCTCTTGCTCTCATGCCCGACCATCCTGAAAGTCCAATCAAGTCTTTTTTCGAGATCACTGAAGCCTTCAGTCTGATCATCAAGATTCTCTAGTCCATGACCGACGAGCCGTCGAAGACCTCTGGGTAGTGAAGTCATACACTCATATTACACTCCTACCCGAGTTTGAATATTTTGAAGTTGTTTCTCAATCTCTGAATACCTCATCTCTAGCCATCAGGCTTTATCAACTTCTAGAAGATGGATACTATACATGTATATATTTTTGATTTCGAGATGTAGATCCATTGTGTATTTCTCACGGCTACACTTTATATAGTTATATGACATGGATATACAGTGTATTTGATTGGTAGCCATGATTTTATTTCATCCCGAGCATGGGTATTCCCGCCTCGGTGAGACAATTATTATTTTGCAGATGGAACCTCCCGATTTCTGGTCCCTGGGCTCACTTGTTTGGAACGTTGGTGATATTGTTAATGTATTTCGGCCATCAGATGCTCTTCTGACCTCACACATTAGGGGGAATCTGTTATAACCCTAATTTTCACCAGACATGCTTACCTAGCATCAGGCCATCTCAAATTCCTTCTTTTCCAAAACACTACTGAACAACTCTTCTTAAAAAACCCTTTTATAAAGGTCCACGTGCCCTGCTCCATCACTGCATGCGTGTACACTCTAGTTGACCCAAGACAACCCGTGTGTACCTACAAAAGCACGAAAAAAGGAAATTTGATGATGGAACAAACAACTTTGGGTAAGTTAACTAAACCTTTAGGCCATGCATGGCCGGTCATTCGACCAAATACCTATCTCCTTCTAACCTATAAAAGAAGGGGTAGGGATCCCATGTGAAAGGAGGAAAATCATAGTAAAGAAACTATACTTGATTGAGCATTCCCTTTGTCCCAACCTTTATCCATCCTTGTGCAAAGAGAAGTATAGAGAAAAGCAGTTGGAAGACAATGGAAGAAGAGCCCAGGACCAGGATCGAGGAGTAGTAGCCGACTTTATCATTGTAAGGTATCATTGTGAAGTTAATAAAAGAATTGGTTTTCTCGTCCTGCCATATGATATTGTCATTATTTAAATATTGATGGCACAATTGATTAAATCTCTAACCCATTAGTTCATAGATCAAATGCATGTGGAGTTATTTGTTTGTCTTTTGTGAATGCAGGTCAGCATTGGGAGGAGAGTTGTAGTCAAAGAATGACCAAGCGCGAAAAGGGATCGACATCAAACACGAAAAATAAGGTACGTCAACTTAATCTCTTAAGCCTTGTATTTACATATGAGTAATGGGGGTTTAGGCATGGGATGATGGTAAGAAGTAATAATCTTTAGGTCATTTTTGCATGCATGATAAAAAACCTTAGTGCTAGTCTGTAGGAGGAATTTCCCACCAACAACACCCCCATCGAGGCCCGCAAAAATTTTGGATTTTCATCTTCCAAGGTTAGGGTTTTGGATTTTACTTGTTTTAAAAATGAATTTGGAGCCTCATTGTAAAAATCATATTCTTGCAAATGAGAGTAGCCATCACATATCTTCTCAGAGATAAGATGTCATCATTCTAGAGAGTCTTTCACTCTGTATTTTTACAGTTCTGTACATTTCACACATTAATAGAAATTGTGTATTACTGTATATTTTTATTTATGGTTTCATCTCTGATACATTTCTGTTGTATTATTGGATATCCAAGATATCTCTGTACATTTCTTTATTATATCTCCACTCTCATTTCGTGCCGAAAATAATCTGGATCAGTGGTATCAGAGCAGGCTGCTCTTGATCATATTTTTCAGTGCATGTCCCCAACAAGGTCTGAGTATAGAAAGTTGGGTCTTGAGCTTGTCTCTCTCGAAAACAATCACCCTCGCACGCCCAAGAAACCCTCCATGGCGGAAGAAAATAAAAATGACCAAGCAGATGATTCTATCAATCTATTGCTTGAGAAATCTCTCACGCAATAGAGGGACAAAATGATGGAGAATTTTTCCCACATCCTTCAATGCCTGTTGATAGCAAAAAATGCATCTTCATCAAACAACCACTTTGGAAACACCTCTCCTTTCAAGGTACAGGTTAATTTTGATATTCTGGTATTTGAAGGACAGATAGATGTATATGCCCTAGAAAAATGGTTAATTCTGCTAGAAGGTTATTTCTTTGTTCACCATTTTTTTGATAGGGAAAAGATCACCTTCGCACTCCTTAAATCTCTCCCCCGTGTCAAACATTGGTGGGAAACTTACTGGGAGAAAATTTCCACAGAAGAGTCTGGAATATATGGGGTCGATCCCACTTGGGATTTTTGTGTGGACGTGGTAAAGGAACAGTATTATCCTGTTGGCAACTATGAGGACCAGTATATGAGATGAACCACACTGTGACAAGAGAGGGGCCAAGCAGTTCCATAGTTCACCAATACCTTCCATACCTTGCGCACCAAGCTGGGTATCAAAGACTCCGAACGAAATTTGGTTCTGAAATACCGTGGGGCTCTACATATATACATCCAAACTGAAATGGATTTTATGGACATCTCATCACTCGGTGTTGTTTATCAATATGTTGTTAAAATCGAGCATAAATTTAAGCTCCAGAACAAATGAAAGTTCGGGGCTCCAAATCCGCAACAACCAAAGTATCATAAAGATGTTCCTAACAAACAGTCTCCTAAAAACCATTCCAAGCCACAGGAAAAGAAGGGTCATGGGAAGACAAAGAAGGACACTGAAAAATGGTGTGATTTCCACAAAATCCCTTGGCACAACACCGATGAATGTCTCTCAAAACAATCATGTTGGATTACTGAGAGGGGGGGTGAATCAGTAATAGATCAATTTAATCCTTTTTCACCAAACATTCAAGTGTTATATCAATGTAGCATTATCATCCAATAGTTACAAAGTAAATAAACAATGAACAAATGAGCAATCACACACATACAGAGTACACAAGTGTTTTTACGTGGAAACCCAAAGTGGGAGAAACCCACATAATGATTTTTCTTATATGTCTTGAAGAATTACGTTCATTGGAAGCACCAACTTCCTTTGTTTTCCATCTGCAACTGGAAGGAGGCTCCAACCCCCTAGTTTCTTAGGCTACAAACTAAATGAAGCTCCAACTCCCCAATTCTATGGCTACAACCAAAAGGAGGCTACAACCCCCTAGTTTCTCAGGCTACAACCTGAGGGAAGATCCAACTCCCTCATTCTCTGGCTACAACCCCCTATGTTCTCTGGCTACAACCGAAAGGTGGATACAACCATCTATCTGTGCCCCATCCAACCACCCTGAAATATAAATGCCAAATGTAGACAACCTGTCACTATCACTGAATCAATCACTGCCACTTTCAACCTGTAACTGTCAACCTGTACCAATAACCTGTAACAAACAACCTGTACCAATAACCTGAACCATCATATACCATGCATCAACCATGCATCAACCTTGACTCATCAAGATGTACCAACTTCATCAACTATACACCTCATGTATGTGACAACTCATCAACTATACACCTCATGTATGTGCCAAATCATCAACTATACATCTCAAGTATGTGCCAACTCATCAACTACTTGTCTCAACCATGTACCCAACATGTACCTCAACCATATGCCAAAGACATACACGAATATAACCATAAAATGTTATCTAACAATTCATCACTCTATACATAAACCAAATACCATAAACCCTTACATCAAACCATGTGCCACAACCTCATTGTTATGTAGCCTCAAGCTAAACCAACAACTTCAACAACACATCACAACCAAAAGACCAATACCCATATGCCAAATACCAACAACAAAATACCAACTGTATCCCTCTAATATATGCAGCAATACTGAACATCCAATACCATCTCAAGAGATAAACCCTAGCTCACAAAACATACCTCAAACAAGATGTGCCATATCTCTCATAATAGACCCAAACCATGTTGTTGCCGCGATTGTTTTGCCTCACCTTTTCTACCACGATTTTTTTGCCGCATTTTTTCGCCGCGATTTTTCTTTGACGCGTTTTCTGCCGCGATTTTTCTGTCACACTTTTTCTGCCGCAATTTTCTGTGGCACTTATTCTGCCGCACTTTTCCTGCTGCACTTTTTCTGCCACACTTTTCCTGCCGCACTTTTCCTGCTGCACTTTTTTTGCTGCAAAATTTCTCTATCAATAATACCTGCCCAAATAACCTTTCACAAAATAAATATTCAATGATATTCAAGTGTGATTAAAATAAGAGAGCCTTACCTCTTATTTATACTTTCATGTAGCTTCCTCAAGGGGTTACCTTTTAACCATCTTAACCCACTTTCCTTATTTTAGGGTTAACCAACTTCTAACCACTTCTCCACTTAGTAATTTCTCCATTAACTTTATTATTTAAATAACTTCTTTTGTATCCACTTTGACTTATAGTACACTCATCACTTCACTTTATTATTTACCTTCTAAAATCTCTTAAACAACTTTCTTTATTTTAGGGAGTTCTCCATTAACTTTATTATTTAAATAATTTCTTTTGCATCCTCTTTGACTTATAGTACACTCATCACTTCACTTTATTATTTAAATAATTTCTTCTTTGCAGGCACTTTGACTACTTTGACCTTTTAGGGCTTCTAGATGACTTATGAGGGTTCTCCAACTTCACATGGCCATAAATCTCTAACCGTGAGGAATTATGTGATGTTCCACATACCACCATAAATGGCATGACATTTACTAACCATATAGAATAGTCTTATGTGAAAATATATCAAAACTCATATCATTATCCATCAAACAAACTTGGGTCCATTACCCAAACCTTTGTGCTACCGAAATTTTCTACTAGACTTTCTTCAAGGGTTGATATCAATGACAACCAACCTTAATCAACAAATCATTGGTGGTCAAGATAAAAGGCAAGGAGCTGAACCCTAATTCAAAATCTAATTTTGAAAATACTGGTAAAATACATATCATCGACGCAGATCTCACTACTATTTTCACGACCGCAACAATTCAATGAGAAGAAACAACAGATCTTGAAGAGGGGGAGCTCCTATTTCATTCAAATATGTGGTGAAGGGGACCCCGCTGCATTTTATTTTTGATAGAGGAAGCCAAAAGAACCTCATCTCAAAAAAGGTCGTCAAACAGTTGGGATTGTCGACAACACCACACCCATATCCATACAACACTAGGTGGCTTCTCCAGGGACCAGATCTTCGTGTCAGCCAACAGTGTCGATTGTCATACGACATCCAGCCTGTCAAGTATGAGGTATTATGTGATGTTTCCCCACTGTATTTCTGTGATGTTCTCTTGGTCTAGCCATATATGTGGAAACGCCATGTTGTTTATGAGTCTCGAGCTCATAGTGTCATTGTTTCTCTGGGGGGTCATCTCTACATAATACCAGAGGTAGTTCTAACTACTGTTCCACCTAAACAGTTCCGCAAGGTAGTATCTCATACTACAAAATTTATCTTCTTCACAATCTGTTCAAAAGGGGAACAAAATGATATTGCAATCACTATAGCCTTGGCCCAAGCACCTTCTCTCCAACAGAAGTAGGTCGACAACATAGAAAAAAAATGCAAAGATTCCTTATGCACACAATCATCTTAGATAGCCTGAATAGTTGAAAAGATTCAACCCCGCCAACAATAGGTTCATGACATCCTTCCACAAATCGAGAAACGCGACGTCTTCAACAAGACAAAACTCTCACCAAGATTC
This sequence comes from Picea engelmannii, assembly GCA_009831015.1. NCBI lineage: Eukaryota > Viridiplantae > Streptophyta > Pinopsida > Pinales > Pinaceae > Picea > Picea engelmannii. Next base: position 135,421 of record ML796429.1, read on the forward strand.
AGATTTAGCAATCACTTTCCCCTCTCCCCCGACAAATCAATGGAATGGATACCATTGCTTCCTAATGAGGGAGGATTGATCCAGGTGGATATCGATGGCCACCCACCTATTCCACGGGCTCGAAAAACAGTTTTCCATCTTGGTATTTTTTCGGTAGTTTTTTGGGTTCCAAACTTATGGGGCCATTATGAGTACCTAAAGATGTTTTTTGGGGATTTGGGGCCATGGTTACTACCAAAGGCAAAGACCTAGGCTAGTCGAAAATTGTGCTTCTCAGTTAGACCTTCCAATGGTGTATCAAGCACCCCAAACAGAGATCGTATGCAAAATTTACACCTCGGGAAGTTGATATATCAACTACCCCTATCAGGGCCCGCAAACCTTTTGGATTTTCATTTTAGAGGGTTAGGGTTTTGGATTTTAATTATGTTAAAAATGTCTTTGGAGCCTCATTGTAACAATCATATTCTTCAAAATGAGAGTATCTGTCACATCTCTTCTCAAATATAAGCTACCACCATTCCAACGTGTCTTTCACTATGTATTTTTATAGTTCTGTACATTTCACACATTAATAGAAATTGTGTATTACTGTATCTTTGTGTTTATGGTTGCATGTCTGATACATTTATGTTATATTATTGGATATCCAAGATATTTGTGTACATTTATTTATTATATCTCCACTCTCATTTCATGCCGAAAATAATCTGGATCAATGGTATCAAAGCAGTCTTCTCTTGATCGTTTTTTCAGTGTATGTCCCTGACGAGGCCTAAGTATAGAAAGTTAGGTCTCGAACTTATCTCTCTTGAAGACAATCGCTCTCTCATGTCAGACAATTGGGTTAGGTTGATGGATAGTTGGTATGGGTTTTTGTTTGACATTGATTTCAACCATTGGAGAGTTATATTGTAGATTGATTTCAACCCTTAGTGATTGATGTAATCCCTTGGAGAAAGTTCGGTAGCGAATTCCGGTAGCACAAAGGTTTGGGTAATGGAACCAAGTTTGTTTGATGTATAATGGTATGATTTTTAATATATTTTAAGGTAATACTATTCTAGATGGGTAGTACATGTCATTCCATTTCCGTTGGTATGTGGAACGTCACATAACTCCTCATGGTTAGAGAGTTATGGCTATGTGAAGTTGGAGAACCCAAGTTTGGGTAATGGACCCAAGTTTGTTTGATGGATATTGGTATGAGTTTTGATATATTTTTAGGTAATACTATTATATATGGATATTACATGTCATTCCATTTCTGGTGGTATGTGGAACGTCACATAACTCCTTGCAGTTAGAGAGTTATGGCCATGTGAAGTTGGAGAACCCTCATGAGTCATCTAGAAGCCCCAAAAGGTCAAAGTGGTTTAAGAGATTTTAGAAGGTAAATAATAAAGTGAAGTGATGAGTCTACTATAATTCAAAGTGCATACAAAACAAATTATTTAAATAATAAAGTTAATGGAGAAATTACTAAGTGGACAAGTGGTTAGAAGAGGGTTAGCCCTAAAATAAGGAAAGTGGGTTAAGATGGTTAAAAGGTAACCCCTTGAGGAAGCTACATGAAAGTATAAATAAGAGGAAAGGCTCTCTCATTTTAATCACACTTGAGCATATTGAATATCTACAGGTGACTAAGGTAACCAAAGGATATCAAAGCTGAATTTAAGAGGGAAGGTGAAGTAAAAAAGGCCAAAATTCAAAGGAGGATAAATTCTTTTGATGATGCTTTCTAAGGAATGTTATTTACAGGTCATCTCACCATTTTCGCAATAAATTGTTTTCTAGAATGATTCAAACCATGAAATTGGGGTGCCATTGAGGAAACATATCCAAGTAGTTTTGGTACAAATTTCAGCTTGTGGGTCGTTTTATTTTTGTAGTTACACTCTGTGGAAAATAGGGTTTGTGGCTAGTCCCAAAACTAGTCTAAAACAAGTGTTTCAGGTAAAAACGTCATAACGTATTCATAACAAATCCAAATTCAGTGAGAATATTTTTTTTGGTTAGATTAAAGTCTATAGTATTATGTGTACAATTTTCAGATCCATAGAACAAATATTCCATGCGGGGCACACTCTACAAGTTCACTCTCTAGAATAAGCCAAAATTCAACAAGGTATGCCATTTTTGCTATAACTCCTTTTCTGAGAGGTTCCAGCTAGTGACACATGGAGGAATTGCATAAAACACACCGAAGAACATTGTGTATTATTTTCATATCTTTATAGATTACAGGTACATAATTATGATCATTTCAAGTTAGGGTTGTTGACTAATCCAAAACTAGTCATGTGAGACTAAAGTAAAGTTTGATGAAAATGCTAGTCTCTTGTTGTTAAATTGAAGGAAGGTTTGTAGGTATGTGATCATATACACCAGGCCTATTACAAAGTTACACATCAGATTTGGATGATGAAATTGATGATGGCTTTTGGTTGAGGTACATGTTGGGTACATGATTGAGACAAGTAGTTGATGAGTTGGCACATACATAAGGTGTATAGTTGATGATGTTGGTACATATTGATGAGACATAGTTGATGAGTAGTTGATACATATTGATGAGTAATAGTTGGTACACTAGTGTACTGTGTATGTGTGTTATTGCTCATTTTTTCATTGTTTATTTACTCTGCAACTATTGGATGATAATGCTACATTGATATAACACTTGCATTTTATGGTGAAAAAGGATTAAATTTCTCTATTATTGATTCACCCCCCTCTTAGTAATCCAAAATTTCACACCCAAGAAACCCTCCATGGAGGAAGAATAGAAAAATTACGGAGAAGACGATTCAATCAATTTGTTGCTTGAGTAAGCTCTCACATGACAGAGGGACGAAATGATGGAGAATTTTTCCCACATCCTTCAATGCCTGCCGATAGCAACAAACACATATTCATCAAACAACCACTTTGGAAGCACCTCTCCTTTCAAGGTATAGGTTAATTTTGATATTCCTGTATTTGAAGGTTAGATAGATGTGGATGCCCTAGACAAATGGTTAAATATGCTAGAAGGTTATTTCTCTCTTCATAATTTTTTCGACACGGAAAATATCACCTTCGCACTATTTAAATCTGTCCCCCATGTCAAACATGGGTGGGAAACTTACTGGGAGAAAAGTTCGACATAAGAGTCTGGAATATGTGGGGTTGATCCCACTTGGGATTTTTTTGTGGACATAGTAAAGGAACAATATTACCCTGTTAGAAACTATGAGGACCAATATATGAGATGGACCACACTACGACAAGAGAGGGGCCAAGAAGTTCTAGAGTTCACCAATAAATTCCATACATTGTGCACCAAACTGGGTATCAAAGACTCTGAACAACATTTGGTTCTGAAATACCATGGAGATCTACACATATACATCCAAACTGAAATGGATTTTCTGGACATCTCATCACTCAGTGTTGCTTATCGATATGTTGTTTAAATCGAGCAGAAATTTAAGAACCATAAAAAATGGGAGTTCGGGTCTTCAAAACCACAAAAACCAAAGTATGATAAAGATGGCCCTAACAAACAGTCTCTCGAAAACCAGTCCAATCCACAAGAAAATAAGGGTCATGGGAAGACAAAGAAGGACACTGGAAAATGGTGTGATTTCCACAAAATCCCCTGGCACAACTCCGATGAATGTCGCTCAAAATAGTCATTGGTGGTTGATATCAAAGACAAGGAGTCAAACCCTGATTCAAAATCTGATTATGAAAATACTGGTAGAAGACAGATCATCGACGCAGACCCCTTGTTATTTTCGCGACCGTAGAAATTCAACTAGAAAAACAAACAGTTCCTGAAGAGGAGGAGCGCCTTTTTCATTCACAAATGTGGGTGAAGGGGACCCCACTACATTTTATTGTTGATAGAGAAATCCAGAAGAACCTCATCTCAACATAGGTCATCAAATAGCTGGTATTGTCGACAACACCACACCCGTAGCCATACAACATCGGGTGGCTTCTCCAAGGAAGATATATTCGTGTCAGCCAACAATGTTGATTTTCATACGACATCCATCCCTTCAAGGATGAAGTATTATGTGATGTTTCCCACTGGATGTCTATGATGTTGTCTTGATCCAATCATATATGTGGAAACTCCATTTTTTTTATGAGTCTTGACCCACAACATCATTGTTTCTCTGGGGGGGAATCTCTACAGAATACTAGAGGTAGTTCTAACTATTATTCTACCTAAACAGTTCCGCGAGGTAGTATCTCATACTACAAAATTTAGATTCTTCACAATTTGTTCAAAAGGGGAACAGAAGGATACTGCAACCACTACAACCTTGACCCAAGCACCTTCTGTCCAACAGAAGTAGGTCGACAAGATTGCAGAAAAACACAAATATTCCTTCTACAAAAAATCATCTCAGGTATCCCAACTGGTTGAACTGAGTCAACCCCACCAACAACAGGTTTGTGATAGCCTTCCACAAACCAAGCAACGCGATGTCTCCAGCAAGGAAAGCAGATCACCAAGATTCAGATTCAGCAATCTCTTTCCCCTCTCCCTTGGTAACTCAATGCAATGAATACCATTTTTTCCTAAGGAGAGAGGATTTATATAGGTGGATATCGGTGGCCACCCACCTATTCCATGGGCTCGAAAAACATTTTTCCATCTTGGCAGTTTTTCGGCAGTTTTTCGGTAGTTTTTCGGGTTCCAAACTTTCGAGGCCGTTGTGAGGCCCAAAATGACATTTTTTGGGGATTTGGGGCCCAGGTGAATTCTAAAGGCACTAGTGTGGACCACTCAAAAATCATTCTTCTCGGTTAGACCTTTCCAATGGTGTATTGAATGCTCCAAACAGAGATCGTATGCAAAATTTACGCCCCCGGGAAGTTGACGTATCAACTACCCCCATCGGGGCCTACAAATATTTTGGCATTTCATGTTCCGGGGTTAGGGTTTTGGATTTTATTTATGTTAAAAAGGTCATTGGAGCCTCGTTGTAACAATCATATTCTTTCAAATGTGAGTAGTAGTCACATCTCTTCTCAGAGATAAGCTGCCACCATTCTAGCGAGTCTCTCACTCTGTATTTTTACAGTTCTGTAAATTTCACACATTAATAGAAATTGTGTATTATTGTATATTTGTGTTTATGGTTTCATCTCTAATACATTTATCTTATATTATTGGATATTCGAGATATATCTGTACATTTCTTTATTATATCTTCGCTCTCATTTTGTGCCGAAAATAATCTGAATCACCTTTGGATCCTACTTAAGGTTGCAATGGATAAGAAGGTTAAGAGGATACATGTATTTGGTGCTCCAAACTTCTAATGGACTGGGGAAATGGTAAAAGTAACTTTTCTAACTTGGATATGGGGCCTATTTTCAATAGGATTATGGAAAATAAATTTAGTTTTGAAGAGGTGTCCTTTGCTCATGTCCACTGACAATTCAACCACAAAGATGATTAGTTATCAAAGGAAACACTCATTTGGAGAAAAGTCTTTTGCTTGTTCATGAGATTAAGGACCAGACTCCTACATATTTGATACTCTTACAACCTTTTTGATGAATGGATTTCTGGTCATGTTTTAATTTTTGTTTATGTAAATTTAGAGAGAGTTTGTCTCATGTTTTTGTCTTAACATTAGTATGATGTTGTGGAACTATTTGTTTAAAGAGTGACCTATATAAGGATGATTGTAAGAGTTAAAGCCATAAGGATAGGCTATAGTCTTATCTGATAGAGGAAATCTATAAAGGAAATGGCTACTAACGTAAAAATTTGAAGGGATTGTGTCAATGTGTATATCATTTCCACTATAAATATCAACATAATGATTTTTGTCTCAAAAACAAATTTGAAATATAATTTCTTGTAGGTAGATTCAGAAATTATTATAAAGATGTATTAAAGATCAGTTAAAGATTGTATATAAACACTAAACATGACAACAATCATCACATATAAGACAAGTATGATTCAAAACATTATTGATCTTCCATTAATTCCTCATAAATATAGAAGGATATTTACATGAAAAACATCACAGTTACAATCTAAATTAGGCAATCTGTAATACAAATTCTACAACTTTCATCTCTCTAAAGATTCCTTCTAAGGAATATCTAACAAGGCTCTCCTTTGATATCTCTCTACTTACAACCTTATTTATTATGTTCCTCATAGGGACAACCATAACACATAGGTCACTTACATAAGTTGATCATAACTAGCTTTACATGTATTCACATGTCCTCAAGCCAGTTGTTATAGCTCTAAGGCAATGCTTAGTACTTGAGGCACACTTTGCCTTGTTGTAGTTAGTCGTCCACCACAATCGATACTAAGAAGGGTGTTTTATTCAACCACCAACTTTACATTTTGGGGTGGTGTTGAAGAATATTACAGTGTGAATGGGTTCCAAACTTGGTAGTGCATTGAAGGGTCTAATGGAATATACTGAGTGTGATATGGATTTGAAGGGTGCACCACTAGGCAAGACGAGAGTAGGGGAAGTGATGGTTAATGGTTGATGATGTCTTGAGGACAATATTGAGGTAGAGGATTATGATGAGGATGGACAGGATTGATACAACCAAGTATATTTTACCATTAGTTATGGTCTTATTGCAAAGAAACTACCATTGTATCATGCACCTAGGTCAAACACCTTCAATGCCCATTTGGCCCGACCAATATGGACATGTTCCTTCTTGTGAACTACTTTGTATCTCATCTCCTTGTACTATTTCATTCCCTTAAAAGTGTTGGAATAATAGATTCCTCCCCTCAAGCTGTTATCCTTTTCCTTTGGTCCTCCCACTATTGCTGCAGACTCCACCTTTCTTTGTCTTGGGGCCTCTTGGACTATCAACATTGATGCAGTTTTCTTCTCTTGGCCAGTGGCACCATCCATATATGAGTGCAGTACTATGACCTCTGATAAAACCACATGAATTCTTCCCAAGTTTCCCCTATGGTGGCATAGTCTAAACATTTTACGTTTAATTGGTATTTTTCACATGAATCTCGTGATCTAAATTTAAGAAAAAAACACAATTTTATGTTGTTTACCTTGGATTTTTGAATGCATAAATGGATTCGGCGTCCTAAAAAACCCCTAGGACACTCAGATTAAATAGACTTAACCATTGAAAGAGCTACTTATAATGCCATGGAATAGTTTCCCTTTAATATACAAAGGGGTAACTCTAGGAAATGGTAGTACTGGTCAAGACCAACCATCATAGGACTTCATTGGTCACATTAACTAACATATGACTTGAAATTCACTCATATTCTATCTTGTAACACAACTAATATGGGTCAGGTACTGTCGAGCTTACCCACATCATGCAAACTTTTAATCTGCACTATGTTCACCCATTGATCCAAATACTTTCCAATCATAGATCTCATACACTCATGTTTAATTGACATCTCGAGACAACGCGAGAATAATAATCCAGTGATGGACATTTTTATCCCCCTAGCTGGAATAATTGACGTCTCGAGACAACGTAAGCATAATAAGCTAGCGATAGAAATTTTTAGCCCCTTAGCTAGCATAATTAAGACCCAAGGTGCCAAACTCACCCATGAGATGAATACTTTGTTGACATGGAAATGCCACAGTGGAAATACATGGGGTGATGGTGGGTCATGATGGTGATGTCAGCATTGCAGCATTGACAGGCTTAACCGGATACATGTGGTTTTTTTCTGTATAGTGGGACGTGGGTCGCAGAAAAGGTTGTTTTATTACAAACCGTTGAATATGTGTTGAAATTACGATGAATGACAGACCACATCGTAAGTCTGACAAACATCGGGGCATGAAGAAAAAATATAATGAAATTTTGAGAATTGGTGAGTAATGTCCAATGGTGAGGTTGATTTTGTCTGTAATGTCATAACACCCCATCGGACTTCAACACCATATGTATTAGTGGTGTTGCAAGTGCCAATGGAACATCATATATATTCCAAGCTAAGCAAGTGCTCTTTTTATCAATAGCAAATCCATTATTCGGGGCACATTATTTTAGAGGAAGGTATAACATTAGATCCAAATAAGATTGAATCCATTAGAGGATGGCTAGCACCAAGGAATATTTCAAAAGTCAGATATTTTATGGAATTATCCAGGAATGAAGAAGGATGTGTTGAGTACATTGCCAAATGTATGGAATGTCATAGAGTGAAATCTAATCATAGAAACCTATTGGGTTTTATATAGTCATTACCAATTCCAGAGAGGAAATGGGAAGTGGTAACCATTGATTTTATCACTAAGCTACACAGGACATCCAGGCAACATGATTCAATAATGGTAGTGGCATATAAATTGACAAATGCCTCTTGGTTTGTTCTAGTGAATATGACTCATACAACAACTAATATTGAAGAAATTTATATGAGGGAAATTGCTAGGTTGCATAGAATACCTAAGGTAATTGTTTCAGACATAGATACAAAGTTTACTTCAAAATTTGGAGGGTATTATTTAATGGATTTGGTACAAATCTAAACTTTAGTACATGATATCATCCATAGTCAAATGGGAAGATAGAGAGAGTCAAGAAAGTGATCGAAGGCATGTTGAGAATGTATGTGATGGATAAGCCATATAAGTTGGAAGAGTACTTGCATTTGGTTTAGTTTCCCTACAATAATGGGTATCAATATTTGATGAAAATAAGCTCATTTTAAGCTATGTATAGTAGAAAATGAAATACTCCAGTGAGTTGGGACAACCCAGCAGACAAAGTGGTACTTGGGCCAAAATTTCTCAAGGATATGAATTAAGACCATGTGGTTAAAATTAAGAAGAATTTGAAAGTAGCATAATATAGATAGAAGAGTTGTGCAGATAAGAACACGACAGCTAGAGAATTTAAAGTGGGAGATCATGTACTTTTGAAAGTGAAGCCCAAAAAGAGATCATCGAAGTTGGGCAGTTGTACCTGACTAGTAGCCAAATACTATGGTCCATTTGAGATATTAGATAGAATAGGGCCATCTTCATACATGCTTGCATTGCCTGCTTCCATGAAAGTGAATAATGTATTTCATGTATCTTTTCTAAAAACGTATGTGTATGATCATAACCATATTATTGATTGGAATTTGATTCATTTGGAGATAGAAGGAGACTTTCAATTCCATCTGGTGCATATATTGGACATGAAGGTAAAAGTGCTCTAAAATCGAGCCATGGGATTGGTAAAGGTCCAGTGGACCTATTACCGTCCCAAAGATGCTACTTGGGAGCATGAGGATGCCATGTGGAAAGAGTACCCATGAATTTTTGAATAATTTTGAAGTTTTGATTCTCTTTTGTATATGCATTGAGGATATTGTCGAAATAAGGGGGAGGGGAATGAAATACCTTGGTTTTGAGTCCCCGGATTAAAAATGCATTTTGCTTAGTATTTGAAAACATTGGAGTGCTTGTAAACTCGAAAAGGCTAGAGAGCCTAGGAAATGTAACACTTTGAACAATTTTAATAATAAAATACATCATTGGTTGCAAGACAAACAAGGATAGAGTTATAGGGGGATATGATTCCACAGGAGAGGGGGGATGAGGGGCTAAGTCTTTTTTTTATAATTTTATTTTACCACCTTTTCTTTAATGGGAAAAGGGGGGTTTACGTGAGCTTCTTGGTGAAGGACACATTATACCTTGGAGGTTATTTTTAAACCATGTTCTTGATTGTGTGGGGGTTGGCCACTCATGGTTACTAAAACATTTTTATTATTCTTTTATTCTTGGTCTGGGCATGGGAAAAGGAATTTGTTGGAGGTAGTGATCCATAGTCGGTTGGTTGTAGAATATATTGGTGTTTTCCAGCAAGGAATGGATGCATGTGTGCATGAGACTAGTGATAGTTGTGAAAATATTATCCAGGGATATGAATCCTTCAATTTTCCAGCATTGATATTTCCTATCCAATAGCACTAGATCCCTAGATAGAGTTAGACAACCCGAGGGACTATGTGGCAATGAAGGGGGTTCATTTCTTTGGGTTGTGTAGGCTGAAGGGGAAGAGAGATGGTAAATTGGGATTTTTTTGTAATTGATAAAATGTGAGAGTTTATTTCTGGCTGGTTTGGAAAATTGAGTGTCAACCTGGGACCTGTCCTTGTGGATTCATAGCCTTGGCTCGAGAGTGGCCTATTGTAGAGATTTATGTGAAATATATCCTAATTTTGAGTGGAACGTCTGACATCTGCAACCAATTGGTGTGATTACCTTTTAAATATAAGTTCTCAATATGTTTTCTCTGTGTTCATATTTAATTTTAATTTGTATTTAATGTTATCTTTGTGATGTGTTTATAATATGCTTGGTTGTTGGTTAATGTTGTGCATGACATGTTCATCAATTCTTTTATGGATTTGCATGCTTTTTGATGATTTCATGTGCATTTATCATGTTTCTTGAATTAAATAATGGATCAAAAATTCGAAATTGCCTAAAGAAGGAAAATTTAGAGGTACCTAGGGAGTTGGGTATGCTACATAAAATTATTTCCATGTAAATTTCAAAGGAGGATTGTACAGTTTCTCAAAATTTATGGGAAAATGTAGTAAATATCGTGGTGAGATAATTTGTTGGAAAAAAGTTTGAAATCACGGTGATGAACTTTTAAAACTTTTATTGGTGAAATCAAAATTTTGATGTTTTGAACAAAGTTGGTAACCAACACTGATGAGCACTAGTTGGTGAAAATTTAAACTTTTGTGATCATTTTTTTCGAACTTTCTATCAATGATTGTTCAAAATTTCATTCAATGAAAAATGAAAAAACTCACCAATGATCGGTGCTAACAAAAACTTCCACAATGTGTTGTTATCAGAAAACTTTTAGGAAAAGTAAAAATGTGAAGTAGGCACCGATAGAAAATGTTGATCGATGAACTTTTCATCGATGATGAAAGTGGACTTTGCCTACCAATGAAAGTAAAACATTACACCAATGAACAAATGAAAAACCAAGTAAAAGGAGTTTTCTCACTTAGAGATTTTTTGGTATTTTCTTTGGCAAATAAATTAAGTGAAAAATCACTAACTCTTATGAAAAACTATCAAAACTTGAAATCCAAAAAAGAAAAATTCAGGATAAGAAAATAAACTAAATGAAAAAGTGGTACCCAAAATTTGCAAAAGTTTTAGGGTGTGTTAAGGATTCAATAGAGATCAATAATATATCCATGGATAAGCTCCCAAATGAAGTGTATATGAATATCAATGTGATTTTCTCACTATTGGTGAACTAGATCCTGTAAAATATGAATGGTATTTTGATTGTCATAAAACATTATAGATGGTTGGTGATACTAGATACCAAACTCAATGAGAATGTGTTAAATCTATATGGATCCATGGTTTCATTGACGAGTCCACGATACTCAACCTCTATGGTAAATAGAGAAATAGCATATTACTTCTTGCTTGACCAACAAACCAAACCAGAACCAAGAAAGAAGAGGTGGCCTAAACTAGATTTTCAATCTATAAAATCACTTACCCAATTAGAATGTGTACATCCCACTAAATTAAGATCCACACTAGTTATATAATGAATCCCAAACCTATGTGTTCCATGGATGTAATGAAGAATCGACTTACCTACCTTCCAATGCATCTCATGGTGTTCTTGCATAAACAAGGAGAATATACCCATGGCATATGAAATGTTAGGCCTGGTGTGTTTAAGATACAAGAGGATCCCAACTAGTTTTCAATATAAGGTGATTCCAACCAAGGGAGAAGAGAAATTAGACTTAAGTTTGATGTTAAAAATGAAGGGAGATGCAACATGCTTGCAGTTAACCATCTAAAATCATGAGAGAAGATCAAGAGCATACTTGTATTTTTCCATGGTGATTCCAAAATAAAACCAAGTGATCTCAATCTAGAGAAAATAATGTAACAACCCCAAGTTTCTCATCAGAAACTTGTCATTTAAAGTTTTTTTCACAACAACAATCAATTCCAAGGAATTACCTATGATAAATAGATCATTTACATATAAGACCATAAATAAGAGAAAATCATGTCATAGAATGTATACATTGGGATCATAATTGCATCGGGATAATTCAAGAGAAAGAAGGAAGGAATCCATCTTGGCATACCAATCCCAAGGGGCCTATTTGAGGCCATAAATGGATTTCCAAAGTCTACACACCATAGAAAAATCATGTGAAAATGCCTATGGTTTTTCAATGTAAATATCCTTCTTAAGATCTCCTTAAAGAAAGGCATTCTTCACATCCATATAGTGAATTTCCCAGCATTGAGATACAACAATGGCTAAGACAAACTTGATCGAGTCCATCTTGGAAAGTGGAACAAATTTCTCATTGTACTCAATGTTAGGAACTTGTGAGAACCCCTTTTCTATCAGCCTAGCTTTGAACTTGTTCATTGACCTATCTACCACAAAAAAATCTAGTGTATCCACTTACATCAAACAAATTTCCTCCCTTTAGGAAGGGGAACCAAATCCTATGTGTGGTTCTTTATCGAAAAGTTGTAATCCTCCTACATATTTATGCCCCAGTTAAGAATACCAAAGGCCTCATGAAAGGATTGTGGATCTGTAGCAATAGAAATGAATGCATGTGCAACTCCCTAAAATTGTAAATGCATCCTTCGATTTTCTGATGGATCCCCAACAACACAATCCATTTCCTATAGTTCCTAGCATGCCTAATGTGTTCCTATGATTATAAGCGGTTCCATAGCTTCTAAATGATGGCTAGGAGTTGATCATCATCACTTGCACCATTGAAAGCCACAGAAGAAGAGTCTTCATCATCATAAATCAACTTAGGTGGATCATTACAATCGATGTTTGGAGAATCCACTATGAATATTGGTCTTGCTATAGAGTGAGAGGTCTCACAAGGGTAACTTGAAGAACCCTCATAAAAAAGAACACTTCTCACAACGATGAATTGATTTGTGGCGGGGTGCAGAAGCTAATATTCCCTGAAATTATCTACATATCCTAAAAAAATGCAAGGTTGGATTTGAGGGTCCATGACCTTACATTTCTCTTGAGGAATGTGGGCCCATTCTCAAGAACCAAATACTCCAAATTGTTTTACTATATGTTTTTTACCACTCTCAGATTTTAAAGGAGTGGCACCCTTCAATTATTTATGAGAAACTCTTTTTTAGATATAAGATGCATAGTTGATAGCGTCTTCCCAAAATTTTGGCGCAAGAGATTTGGATTGTATCTTGCAATTGATCGTTTCATTCATATACACATTCTTCCATTCTACCACATTATTTTGTTGAGGAGTGGATGGTACATAATGTTGCAGATTTATCCCTTCTAAAGTGATAAATTTCTCAAAATGATTGTTCACATACTCTCCACGATTTTATGTGCACAAAGTTTTGAAGGTCTTTCCTGATTATTTCTCAATGAGGAATTTGAAGTCCTAGAAGTACTCAAAGACCTTTGATTTTTACCAGATAAAGTACATACATGTGTACCTTAAGTAATCGTCAATTACAATCAAGGCATATTTGGCCATACTCATAGAAGGCTAAGGAAATGGGTTGATCAAATAATTTTGAACAAGCTCTAGAACCTATGTAGCTCTCCATTCTTTTCCTTAGTCAATTTTTTCCTTTGGATGCTTTCCAAGTATGCATCCACGAAAGACACCATAAGAGAAGTGAAAATTTGGAAACCTTGTAACTATGTTCTACTTATTAAGCTATTACGGTTAGCAATAGTTGAGATGGAAAAACCACTTGTGCCACAACCTTCTCAGCTTATTAGAGTGAGTGAGAAAACAACAGAAGGAGTCTTGGGAACAAAGTTTGAGAAGAGATACAACCTTGAATAGTAATATTGTTTTCCCACTACAACTAGTAAGAAGAAAATTTCAAGCAGAGATAAGTTTATATAAAACATTTGTAATTTTACCATCCAACTTTCCACCCTTGTAGTTTCTAGCATAAATTATATCCGTTGAGGCCAGAATGAAAACATGTATGGAAAAGTTTAGTATATGCACATTTTTTGATTACCAAAGTACAAGGCCATATGTTGAGCCCAACTAAGCCTTAGGATACAAAATGGATCTAGGAACCAAAATGGGTCCGGGAAGGACTAAAAATAAAAGTGTTCATAATCGCTTCAAAACGGACGTGTGCGTAGGCCTCGTCATTACAAACCCAACGCAACTTGAACGGGATCAAACAGACACCATATGCGAAATATATCATGATATGTTCATTTTGCCAAACATGCAAAATTTTGATGACTGTGCAGTCTGTACACTCTGTACAGTGTTGGCGTGGCAGCTGAATTTAAAGATTGTATAGCCATACAGGTGACATGGTAGAGGAGTGGCATGTTGATTGGGAAGATGTTGTTGACATGTGGACAAATCATAGTTTGACACGTGGCATATTGTGGGCGAATGTAATGGTGCCATGTGGCCCAGTCATGGGATGCCACATGGCACCCCTCCATTGGTTAGCGGTTGCAAAAATTATTTGGAATCCATGGGAGTTGAACCCGTGACCTCTGGTCTGGGTGAGCGATTTAGCAGGGTCAGGCTACCATCCCGCCCACTTTGTTCCTTGTTAAATATAATGTAAAGTATTTATTTGAATGCGAATGGTGTTTCATTTGGCAGAAAAAAGGGTTGGGGCCTAGCCCCAGCCCCCAGAATATACACTACGATGTGACCCTTCCATATAACCTTTACTCTATCATTTGGCATGGACTGTGGAATGGAGCCAGCTCCCGATGTAACACCATACGACCACCCATATGTCGTTACATATGACCCGTGGCTGCAGACCTTAGCACAAAATTGTGGGTTAGTGCCCGGTCGGTCGGGCTAGCCCATCGGCCAAGACGTGTGACCGAGGGCCAGAGATAACAGTTTGGGTGCATGGAGCATAAGGGTGCGGGCACATGGCCAAGCACCTATGACCATGAGTGAGGACCACCGGGGGGCCAATGTGCCAGCCTAGCGCTTGGCCACATTGCAGCGTCCACATGACCACGGGCCTGAGTGAAGGGGGTTGGCGCACCATATGCACATTTTTTGGGGTTTTTCAACCTTATGTTATGATTTTTAGTAATTTTTCATCCAATTCTGAAATATTTTGGCCTTTATTGGAGGATCTAGAACCCTTTTTTAGGCCAGATCTTGGGGGGAAGTTGAGAGTTTGTTGCCAACTTCAAGCCTATATAAACCAGAGGTTCTTGGCAGCTTGGGGAAAGTTTAGAACAGGAAAATGTTGAAGAATTGTAAAGCCAAAGCCATTTTTATGTAGGGAATCCATTGAGAGCAACTTTGCGGGCCATTTCTGGGAGCTTCGTTCATTTGTTTCCAGTGCCGTCAGATTTGTCGAGTTCTTGAGATCTAGCAGAACATATCCAGATCAATTTGTAATCCATATGGCACTTTTATGATGTACTTTTGAATATTTGAATATAAATAAGAAATCCTTACCCACTGAGACAAAGGCCCGGAGACGTAGGATAGATTGTCAAACTTCACTATCAACTTTTGTTGTTATGGTTTTGTTGTTTCTTTGCGATTATTTCCAGATCTGTATATTACATTATGGTTGCTATGTTACATCATTAATTCTTCCTATTTCATCAAATTCCTAAATAGTTATTTAACTCATTTTTTAAAACTCAACCATAGTCTTTAAAAGATATTTTCGGATCAAGTGGTATCAGATCTAGTTGATGGTTGGTTTTTGAGTTTGCATGATTACCAGGGAAAAGTTGAATCATGGTGAAGGTGATCTTGTTGAAGAGAATCATAAGATTGGATTGAGAAAGAGAACTTCTCAAAGTGAGAATATGGCATCGGAAGAGGGACTTTCTCATGAGGAGAAAGATTTTTGAAATACTTTCTTCGCCATGTTGGACATGGTGAAGGTCCTATATGATGATTAATTGGAACGAAAGAGACCAATTCTAGGTGAATCTTCAAAGGTCAAAAGTGAAGAAGGAGAGGATCCTCCTCAAACTCCTCCTTCACCTCCTTCTTCTCCATCAACTTCTTCTTCTTCAAGTTCAAGTTCCAAATCCACCGCAAGAAAATATTCCCATAAACATAAACAGGATATGCCTTTACTTAAGCTTGATGTGAAATTTGAATTACCTATGTATCATGGTGAATTCAATGCAGAGAGGCATGATAACTAGGTCAGACAGATGGAAGTTTATTGCAGTGTGCAACAAATCAAGGATGAGGCAACTCAAATCAAGTTGGCATCACTTCGACTTGCATGCACAACACTCATTTGGTGGCAAAGCAAGTTGCAAAATGGCATGCAACAAGTGGGTAATGTATTTCCATCATGGCAAGTTTTTGTTTCTGCACTTAGAAAGAAATTTTATCCTTCGGGTTATAAAGAAAAGGCTTTAATTGGATGGAAAGGTATTAAACTAATAAAAGGACAAACAATGCAAGAATACACAGATGAATTTCGTAAGATGTCATTGATGTTAGACATTCCATTACATACCCAAGAAAATCTTATGAAGTATATAGGAGGTTTACCTGCACATATTCGTAACACTGTATTTATGTTTGGACCTACTAATCTTGATGTTATTTAACTCATGTTTTAAAACTCAACCATAGTCTTTAAAAGATATTTTTGGATCAGTCCATGACCTTACATTTCTCTTAAGGAATGTGGGCCCATGCTCAAGAACCAAATACTCCAAATTATTTTACTATATGTTTTTTACCACTCTAAGATTTGAAAGGAGTGACACCCTTCAATTATTTATGAGAAACTCGTTTTTAGATATAATATGTATAGTTGATAGCTTCTTCCCAAAATTTTGGCCCAAGAGATTTGGATTGTATCCTGCAATTGATCGTTTCATTCAGAGAAACATTCTTCCATTATACCACATTATTTTGTTGAGGAGTGGATGGTACATAATGTTGCAGATTTATCCCTTCTAAAGTGATAAATTTCTCAAAATGATTGTTCACGCACTCCCCACGATTTTATGTGCACAAAATTTTGAAGGTCTTTCCTGATTATTTCTCAATGAGGCATTTGAAGTCCTAAAAGTACTCAAAGACATTTGATTTTTACCAGATAAAGTGCATACATGTATACCTTAAGTAATCGTCAATTACAATCAAGGCATATTTGGCTCTACTCATATAAGGCTAAGGAAATGGGTTGATCAAATCCTTGTGAACAAGCTCTAGAACCTATGTAGCTCTCCATTATTTTCCTTAGTCAATTTTTTCCTTTGGATGCTTTCCAAGTATGCATCCCTAGAAGACACCATAAGAGAAGTGAAAATTTGGAAACCTTGTAACTATGTTCTACTTAGTAAGCTATTACGGTTAGCAATAGTTGAGATGGGCAAACCACTTGTGCCACAACCTTCTCAGCTCATTAGAATGAGTGAGAAAACAACAAAAGGAGTCTTGGGAACAAAGTTTGAGAAGAGATACAACCTTGACTAGTAATATTGTTTTCCCACTACAACTAGTAAGAAGAAAATTTCAAGCAGAGATAAGTTTATATAGAACATTTGTAATTTTCCTATCCAACTTTCCACCCTTGTAATTTCTAGCATAAATTATATTCGTTGATGTAAAAATGAAAAAAGAAATGGAAAAGTTCAGTATATGCACATTTTTTGCTCACTAAAGTACAAGGCCATATGTTGAGGCCAACTAAGACTTAGGTTTTCTTTCAAGGGTGAAAATGTACCATTATTTTTCATTTCCACATTAAAAGTCGATGCATCAATTATATAGATATGATTTTATAAAATTATGAACCCAAGGGGATTGAAATCATGACCTATGATTATCACTTGGCAAACCTATAATATGATCTCTACAATAGCCTTAGAAATTAAGTTTTTTCATACTCATTTGCATAATAATTTTCCACTTATAATGTCATCAAAATTAACCAAAATAAAACATAACAGTGGGAAGCAAATACAGAGTTTTTAAACATATACTCGTGCCCAATTTTTCTCTTCTTTGGAATATATCAAATCTAGTTGATAAGATTGGCATAGTCTGTGTCATCGATACATTTTTAGCATGATTTAGGTCCTTTTCAGCTAAATTAATTTGCATGGAATAGAAATTCTCTCACAGGCTAACCAGTTTTGAAATTTAATGACAACATTTTCATAAATTAGAAATCGCTTATTTAATCTGAATTTTACAACCATGCAATTATACACATAGATAATTTTGACAAAAGTACAAACATAACATTAAACCAGAACAAACTTGAAATCCATATGCATAGGCAGAGGTAACTTATATGTTCTAAGTTGCAAACCAACCACCAGTTGAGAAAGTTGTTTCCACCCCACCGTAGGCAAATCCACAACAGATGTCACCCCTTAGTCAGGCTATGATACCACTAGGGAAAAGCAGGGATAGTTAAATCTGAATTTTTATCTCTAATCAATGTTTTCCTCTGCAAAATTCTTGATGAAAGTTCAGTCCTATGGCACCCACATACCTACCACACACAACACAATGAGTATTTCCTTCTTTGTTGTTCAGTACCTCAGAAATTACTCACTCTCATGATATTCAATGTGTACATAGAAGGTCCAGATTGTGTCTCAAGTTTCAACAGAGTTTTCCATGTTTTTTTAGCTTATTCTCAAAGCTACAAGCTTACATTCATGGTTGGTTGGTCTATGATGGGTTTGTCTCTCTTCCTCCAATCTTTAACCCCCCCCCCCAACTCCTATATAACACTTTTTCTAACAACCTTCTTCTCCCCATTCACATTTGTTTTCCTCATGTCTAATGGATAGACAATTCAAACTCAACTTCTCCTTATAGTTCCCATAATGTAGGAGAGACAATTTGCTAAAATTTAAGAGTGGTGGCTTAGATTGAGGAATTGGTTTCCTCCACTCCTCTTAACTCATTTTTTCTTTGAATTTCAAATTTGAAAATGGATGAGGGTTCAAGATAGCATAAGGTAGGTGATTTAGGCATAACCCCCTCACATTTCCCCTCTTGTGGTATCATGGCCCCTATAGGCAATCAAGCTCAGTTGATCATGATTGTCTTCTTTATTAATTACAATACAAAAAATATGTACAATATTCACCATACCATGGCTTATCTGACCTGTGGAGTTAGTGTAGCAGAGTTATAAAGCATCATGCATGAAAATTATTTAAGCATTTAATTAAAAATAATTCCAAGAGTAAAATTTGGGATATTACAAATGTGAACTCAACTCACCTACCTGAACCAGAATGAGTGATCTAGTAGATTGGTAAGAGAAATATTGACATTGAAGGCACACAAATAAAATCCTAGAATGTCATGTCATTCATGTCAATAAATATTCTCCCACACACCTGAATAAGAGTATTATTCCCCATCAATATTGTTGGCATTGTACATGTCTCTAGAGATGAAAAATCATCCCAAGTTGAATCCATGTAGTGTGATGCACATAATTCAAGTATCCATTTAGAAGGTGGAGATTCAACTAATATGAGTCCTTGGGAAATGTATTTTCCTCTAACCTTGTTGTTCTCTTATGAATTGGAAGACTCTTCTATTGATAAACCCTCCTTGATTGTATCAGGAACCTTGATGTGATTCTGCTAAAGAATGTGTTAGAGGATCGAGTTGTTTCTTCATGCACTTATGTTCATTGTGATTGAGCCTATTGCAATAGGAATATTTGACCCTCTCAGTCTTAGTTTTATTACCTATCAAATGACGTTATAGTTATATTTGGTCACCTTGGACCATTAAATAGGGTTAGGCCACCTTCATGCTTTCACTCACCAGTTTGTGGATCTACTAGATAATTTTTTAAGTCTTCTTCCTTACACCCACTACTTTCCTTCATGTAAATCAAAAGAACTCAATACTTTCCTTCATTAAACTCTTGAGTGCCCACTATTTTCCTTTAGGAAACTCTCAAGTGCCTTCATAATGGCTTAAATAATATACAAAATTCACTGAAAATATGGGTTTTGAGAAAAAAACGAAAAACTTGTACACATGTAAAGCCCATATATTGACTTCTAACTACTTGAACCAACTTTTATCCATATAAATAATATGTTCAAGGGAGGATAAAGACACACGCAAGAGTCCATTTTTAAGGATATGTTGGAGAAATTGCGACGAGAAAATCTTGGATTTGTATTGTTGTCCCATGTTCAAAGTCCCTTGACCCCGAACACACTTTTAGAATTGAGTTGGGTCTAAACTTCTCAAATATTTTTCCTAACCATAGTAAAGCCAGAGACTATAGGTGGAATGTAAGTAGGCATGTGGTCCAAGTAGGAGGGATGCAGGCTTTGGTGATAAAGGTGCTAGTAACATTGATCAGGTATTATATTTTGTTGTTCATGTTTATTCGATAATAAAGATATCTCTTCTCTCCCCACTAGCCCCCCTAAATCAGATTGCAATGTGTTTCATTATTGTCAATATGATTGATTTTAGGATTGAACTAACCCCCTGATAGTTAGTTAAAATCCATTTCCATAGATTCATGTTGCTAGTTTATTATCCAATTCAATTTTATGTTTATATGCTTAGATTGTTTTGAGGAAGGTTAATTATTTCCATTGTGTGCAAGTTCTAGAGAACGAGTTTGAATTGTGAGAAGCACTCTAGATTGCATATAGGAAATGGAAAATTATTGTTAGTGTGATCATAGGTTTTCCCCCTTTCCTTTCCTTATAGGTATTTACTCTTGTATCTAATTGATTCCATATTGAATATTTTTATCTTTACCTCGCTTTGTCAGTAATTATCCCTAAGTTACTGGGCATTTTTCCATCTAACATATGGGAGGTCTCATGAGTAGATTTGAATAATTTTTGTTCCTTTCTTTTCTTATGCTCCTTATCTTTATTTTTCTTTCTGTGGTTACTGTTGTTCAAGTTCTTCAACCCCTTTATTGTTGGACTGTTGAGAGGGGGCGTGAATCAGTAATAGTGTAATTATAATCCTTTTTCTCCAAATAATTCAAGTGTTATATCAATGTAGAATTATTATCCAATAATGGGCAAATGAACAATCACACACATACACAGTACACTAGTGTTTTACGTGGAAACCCAAATCGAGAGAAAACCACAGAATGTTTTTTCTTATATGTCTTGAACAATTACATTAATTGGACGCACCAACTTCCTTTGTTTTCTAGCTGCAACTAGAAGGAGGCTCCAACCCCCTAGTTTCTCAAGCTACAACCTAAGGGAAGCTCCAACTCCCCAATTCTCTGGCTACAACCCCCTATGTTCTCCGGATACAACCACCCGTCCTTGCCCCGTCCAACATCCCTAAAGTAGAAGTATAATTATGGAACCACTGTCACACTATCACTGTGAGATATATCATTGTAATCATGTACCAATAAGCCTGAACCATGCATCAACTTGTACCTCAACCTATAATCAACATGTACCATAAACAAGTGCATCACCCATGCACCAACCTTTACCATAAACAAGTGCATCAACCATGCACCAAGTATGTACCAATCATGTTTCAAGTGCTCATCAACCTTGACTCATCAATATGTACCAACATCATCAACTATACACCTTATGTATGTGTCAACTCATCAACTACTTGTCTCAACCATGTACCCAACTTGTACCTCAACCAAAATCTCTCATCAATTTCATTATCCAAATATGATTTGTAACTCTGTAATAGACCTGGTGTATATGATCACATACCTGCAAACCTCCCTTAACTTTAAACAACAACTTTTCTTTAGTCTCACATGACTAGTTTTGGATTAGTCAACAAACCTAACTTGAAATAATCATGACTTTGTACCTGTAATGAATAAATATATGAAACTGATACAAAATGTTACTCAGTGTGTTTTATGCAATTCCTCCAGGTTTCACTACTTGCAACCTATCAAAAAAGGATTTATAGAAAAAATGGCATACCTTGCTGAATTCTGGCTTATTCTAGAGAGTGACCTTGTAGAGAGTGCCCCGCACGTAATATTTGTTGAATCAATTGAAAACTGTTACAAAGCATTCTAAAGATTGTACTATAACCAAAACATTTTTTCTTACAGAATTTGGATCTGTTATGAAGAAGTTATGACGTTTTTACCCGAAACACTTGTTTTTGACTAGTTTCAGGACTAGCCACAAACCCTATTTTCCATAGAGTGTAACTCCAAAAATAAAATGACCCACAAGATGAATTTTTTACCACAGATACTTGGATATGTTTCCTCAATGTCATAGAAATTTCATGGTCTGAATCATTATAGAAAAAACGTTATTGTGAAAATGGTGAGATGACCTGTAAATAACATACCTTAGAAAGCATCATCAAAAGAATTTATCATTCCTTGAATTTTGGCCTTATTTTCTTCACCTTCCCTTAGAAATTCGGCTTAGATATCATTTGGTTATCTCATACACCTATAGGTATTCAATATTCTCAAGTGTTTCTTGAATGAGAGATCCTTGCCTCTTATTTATACTCTCCAAGTAGCTTCCTTAAAAACATCTTCCAGGTCACTTTGCCCACTTTTCTTATTTTAGGGTCAACCCACTTCTAATTTCTCCATTAAATTTATTATTTAAATAATCTATTTTGTATTCACTTTGAATTATAGTACACTAATCACTTCAATTTATTATTTACCTTCTAAAATCTCTTAAACCACTTTGACTACTTTGACCTTTTGGGGCTTCTAGATGACATAAAAGGGTCCTCCAACTTCGTAAGGCCATAACTCTCAAACCATGAGGAGTTATGTGACATTCCACATACCACCAGAAATGGAATCACATGTACCATCCATATAGAATAGTATTACCTGAAAATATATCAAAAATCATACCAGTATCCATCAAACAAACTTGGGTCCATTACCCAAGCCTGGGTTCTCCAACTTCTCATGGCCATAACTCTCTAACTGTGAGGAGTTATGTGACATTCCACATACCACAGAAAATGGAATGACAAGCACTATCCATATAGGATAGTGTCACTAACAAATTCACTCACCTTCATCTCATTATTCAACAAATAATCATGGGTTCTCTAACCATACTTCTAGGATAACTCAATCCGCAAAGTGTCTTCTCGTGAGGGATTTCACCATAAGGGGACCACTTTGGATTTCATCCATATGTACTTCTTATCAACCATGAAAAGACAATAATGAGTCATCTTTACATAAAACAAACTTGGTTCCATTAACCAAACCTTTGTGATACCGGGCTTTCTTCAAGGGTTGACATCAATGGCAACCAACATTAATCAACATTTATGCCCTAATTGGAAGTAAGGGCATGTGCCTTTGAAGACTTCAAAGTACCCATATGCATCATTTTTCCCTACTCCCTAATAAATACAACAACAAATTCATCAAGAGATGGAATTTTCCATGTGGTTCCAAGTGCATCCTCGATGGCATGGAATATATAAACTAATACTAAGTAGTCAAGTCCAAGTTTGGAAAGAATGGAAAGAGCCAACTACTCATCCTTTTTCTCAATCTTACACTACTTTAGTTGTAATCTTAGTGCTTTTAATTTAGTGAATAAATCCTAGAAGGGGTAAAAACTGTTGGGGCTCACTAATGAGCTCATTCTCTATTTGGTGTCCTCTTAACACATATCTCTTTCTAAACAATCCTTCCAATACAGTTTAGATCTAATTTGGAGAATTAGAAAATTCTTTATGGAAAATAATATCATGAGATACATATAGACAGAGTAATTGATATGCCTCATCACATATGTTAAACCACTTTCATTTTTCTACAACAAGTGTTAGTTCAACTTATGTTCCCATTGTTATCCTAAGAAATCCTTTGCTTCTTAGAGAAATCAACATTTTGGATTTCTACTTATAGTAGTTGAATGGCATGAGGAGGGGAACCCAACTTTGATCCATTGGCATTGGAGGAATTTGGATTGTGATAGAATAAATACTTATGTAGATTAATACAAGGGTACCTTCAAAACCACAAAATTAGTTCTATATCATGTATGGAAATTCACTAGTGCCTATGAAGAGACACCTAGATTTGACTACTCAAATTTCTATAGTGTGATTCACTACACAAATAAATCTATCAGTGGATCACTCAATTGAGGAGGTGAAATTTTCTAGTGATATCCAAGTATGGCGCACTAGAAAATCGAGTCACAAATGAATCCCTCGAGAACTTGGTTTTCTTCATCATTTCGAATTATCTAGATCATATAGATATGCAAGAGAAGAGCGTACTCAACTGTGAAGAAAACTTTTGCAATGAAAATTTCCTTTAGATAGTCTTCATCTTGAATACCATGTGAAATTTGGTTGTGTAACCATGTTGTAGAACTATGCTTCTTTTGATTATGGAGCCATCCAATATCTAGAGTCTAAAGAAAATAATGTAGACTAGAGAAGTAAAACTAGATTGCCACAATAAGAATTGATTTGTGTCATTAACTTTTACTATATTAGAAAAATAATAATGTAATACCAAATACAATGACCTTGCTTTTATCAATTAGGGAATTATCAACAAAATATGTGCATGTCACAAATCTCTCCATAAATCTAGGGAAAGTAATCCATGCAAAGCTAAGTAAGCTTAACTCGCTTAATGTGCATGAAATCACTAATGAGAATAGTAAGTGCACTAAAGTAAACATCACCATGCATCATATGCAACAACAAGGAGAAGTAGTTGAATCGATCAGTTTAGTATTTTCCCAATGTTCAAGGCCAACAACTTCCATGAACCAAGTATAATTGTCTATATTAATGGCCATTCTAAATTTCAAGCTTAAACTTAAATTTGTAGTGGGAAGCAATAAAGGACGGATGGAATTAGACATTATTCTTAACATTTAAAGAAAAATGGAAAGTGGAGGTAATTATGAGAAAATTGTTGCATGATATCCACATGCATCAAGATGAATCTTTTGGGATTTGTTTGCCTTTAAAAGGTATAAATCATGCAAGTATCAAGAATGAAGAGGATCAATCATTATGTAAAATCATGAACCATATATTGAATGCACCGCATGATGTCAAAGGTCAAGTTGGTCGGAGATGATTTGGCAGAAAAGCTAGATAAGACTCCATATTCCAATAGATAAGGCACAAGGTCTACAATTCTTAATGCCTCATAAGGAAGCATCATCCCCAAGTTTGAGCCAAATTTTATGACCAAATATGTTTTTCCTAAAAATGCAAATTTGGTTAAGCATTTTTAGCCTATGTTTCTTTTCATTGATTTATAAAGGGGTGATAGGATCATGTTTAAACTCTTAAAGTTGACTCAACCATGATTAAACTTTAAAGTATGGTTAAAGGTAAGTGGGAGAGATAATTATTATAGCACGCGACTATGGGATAATCAAATGACCCAAAGAAACCATTGATTAATAGTTTGTATCCATTTCAGAGTGAAAAGTGAAAGAACTATGATGGAATGCTTCCCCTCTGAAATGGCTAATTCAAAGACACATTATGTTATTCTAATGAATTTCGAGCTAGTGAGTGTGGTTTCAAAAACATGAATGGTTCTTCCAAAGGGAAATTTCCATAAATTTGGATATGGAAGCCGCAAAGTTAAGCCTCATGTCCCTATTACAATGAATTAAGAATAAATGACCATCAAACATGTGGTTGTCTTACAAAGCTACTCACGAAAAATAAGTTAATACGGTTCATGGACATGATCTATCCACTCAAGAAACATTACTACTAACTATTACATATTAGGAGTTGCCAAAATTATGCATTTTTATCAACTATATGAGGGTTCTTAAGGCTGGTTCTCTCTTGAAGGATCAAAGATAATACAAGATTCAACAAGTTGATTTGTCCACTTTGGGTAAGTCTAGAATTTTATTTCCCCCTTTGATTTAATTTCAAACCATTGAATAAATTTGTTTGTTCTTTGATGGGTTAGAAAATAAAACCTATACCTCCTACAAACACATCTAATCCTCTGCCGGTTATGAAAATCTTGTAGATGTTTACTCTGATATTTTTTACCCCTACATTAAAATTGATCCATTATATAATCTATTGGTGAGTTGCTTATGGTAATTTTCATTATAGCAAGGACCAAATTCCTGCTTGGGATGGTTGTTTGTCTAAAGTTGACCTTCCTTCTTCTTATCATTCCCTATATTTTGTAGTAACCCATGATATATTCTAAAACTATCATTCCCAGTTAGTATTTTCAATTGATGGTTTGCAACAAATTTTCTCAGTCAATTTGGTTGTTATATCTAAAATGTTGCTTCTCCCTAAAGGTGAATGCCCATTGAACAATGATGTTTTAGCCACTAAGTTCAACATCCTTCTTCCCCAATTAAAAAAATAAATAATTCATTATTAACTACCCATCAATATCCTAATTTCATACTTAACCTTGCCTCCTGGAGTTTCCATTTTCCTAAAGTCTTCGAGAGAAGTAATATCAATGATGCCATTAATCCTTGGTTATGATGATATTAATATTATTGATCAATTATTAACGTGTATGATGGAAGGAGTTTTCCCTCATTCAAATATACCATCTATAAATCATCAACATGATAAATAGATCTATGAATCCATTCATACCCAATTGTGTGAATTTCAAACATATAGGTCATTTAGGTACCAATCATATCTGGTGTGTTTTATTTTGTATGATCAACCCTCTTATTTTGAGCATCTTAAACTTAGAAAATTAGATGGTAAAGGAAATCATATTCTAGTTATTCAATGGATCCCAATTGTAAGAAAGCATGCGAAGAATGAGGGTTTCAAAATCTTTATTAACAATTTTATGTATTTTGTTTATATTTTTTTTCACGAGGATCACTCTCCTACAATTCCTTTTGAATTTAGGATAATTCTCTAGTTTATTTCTGACACTATGGTGGGAGATTGGTATCCTTTTTAGGATCATATATAATTATATTTATGGCTCATAGGTCTAACCTTACCTATTAAAAATGTATCTTCCTTCATAGAGAATACATAAGATAGAGACTACATTCTAACTAGTCACATTTTTCCTAAAAGCACCAAAAAACTTATTTTACTCTACAAGTTGAATTTTTTCCTTTTATATTCATAAGTCTACCTTAACCATTGTTGAAATATTTTAGAGTCTTACAAGTTTAATTTGGGTCCTGTTTGGAGCTATGATCCTTAGTGTAAAACAAATAATCATGAGTAAATATACTCCTTAGCTTCATCATGACAATGTAGATTTAAGAAGGCTAGCAAACAAGGATAGTTGGGGAGAAATTAAACTTTTAATGCAAGGAAAACAAGAACAACCCGATTTAGTGTCAAGGAGTAAAAATGAAGTTGTTCTCCATACTTCAAGCCTAATTAAGACATAGAGTCAAAATCCTAAAGTTACCATGGTGGATCAAAGCAATGTTTTAGAAGAATTGGAGCAAGTATAAAAATCTAAAGCTACAATGGTTGTTAATAAAAATGAAAATGAGACATCAACTCAAGAAGATAATAATCAAGCAATAAAGGAGATATTTTTTCCTAATCAAACTCCACTGATAAGAAAGAGGTAAATAATAAAATAAAAGTTGAAGAAACATTAAGTTGGCATGTTAATATGTAATCAAGTGAGCCTATTTGGAATGAAACAAGAAATCCTAACTTCAAAAGGCTAAGACTACAAAATTCAAAAAGTTAGATACTGAATTATGATATCGAGCTTGTACATAAAGATCCAAATATAACAAATGTTAAAGAGTTAATAGTTGAACATCAAAGTGTTAAAAATTAAGTTATTTTATTTCTAAATGAGTATTTCTAAAATCTGACATTAGCAACATCTATGGTAGTAATGAGCTCTTCTCCAACGGCTTATGTTTTTGAAATTTCTAAGGGAAAATTTCTTTTAGATATTAGTGCATTAGAGGTTAGGTTTGAACCACCACAAGGATCTAGCACATATATATTTTCATAAATGAAAGAAGTTAAGTAAATATTCAAAGAGTTTCAATTACAACAATATCCTCAAGCTCTCTCAGAAGAGTCATTGGTCCCAAGATTCTTGATTATAGTTTATCATTAGTGGAAGTAGTTTAATATGGCATTTTTGAAACCAAGTATAATTGAGAATAAATCTAATAGTAAGAATCTTAGGTATAAAACCACTTATGTTCATATGGATTTGAGCTAAATAAATTCAATTGATATAGTATAATGGCATAGACATATTGGAGAAGTAGTCACAAAGGTGTTAATTCAAAAAAATAGTTGATGCTATAAAAATTCAAAGAATGGATGACAAATCAATTAAAGCATGAAACGTTTATCAATGAGACAAGGATGACCACTAACTTAGGACACTCTATGAAACACTAGAACAATATCATTGGATTTGGGACTGAGACTAAAGATCAATTCCACCTCTAGAGGGGGATCACACCCCCCTCTAGACTTTGAGGCACTAACCTTTTCAAATATTGTAGTTTCCATCAAATAATCTTCAAGATCTCAGTTTTCTCACTTGGTCGAGAGGGTAGAGAATATTCTAGAGGTATGGGTACCCCTTACACTCAAGGAATATGGCTTTGGCTTTATCATAAAGAGACCTCATTGGATAATTTACTAGTATCTGGCCTTCTCCTCAGGTCGCGACAGTTGGTTCATAACATTTGGTTTCAGAGCATCGATCATAGGGTTTTGCTTCATCAAATGAGTCATCTTGGAATTTTCGATGTAACTTTTTTCTACGATTCTTCAGACAATGAAATTTGGAGGTTATTGAAGAGACATATCCAAGTACTTTTGGTAAAAATTTCAAGTTCTATTTCTTTATAATTTCAGAGATATAGCCTATGGAAGATACGGTTTTTGACTCATCCTAAAATTTGTTTTAAATGAGTCATATTGTGATTTTTTCTATAAATATTTTTTTGGTCCATTTCAGATAGCAAAAGTTTTAGGATCCTAATGAAAGATACCAAATAATAGGTGGTAAAAATTTCAGGATCTGGTTCATTATATTCTCGGAGATATCTCCTATGGAAGTTAGGTTGTGTGACTAGTCTTGAAATTAGTCTCAAACAAGCCACGTTTTTATTTTCACTATAAAAACATTTTGGTTAAGTTTTAGACTATAAAATTTTCAGAATCTTGAGGAGACATAGTGGATTACTTGTGGAAAAAAAATCATAATTTGAATCATTATAATTTGTGAAATACATCTTGTGGAAGTTGGGGATTTTTACTAATCTTGAAATTAGTCGTAAACAAGTCATTTTGGTATGTGTGCTATAACTTTTTATTAGTGAAGGATCGGAATGTGAAATATTCAAGAATTTAAGAAGTCATATTAGAATACTATATTCCAAAATTTCAGACTCATAACGGTTCGAAATTCATATATATATCAGGACAAAGGTCATCTGCTCAGACATACTCCAAATTAATGGTTTGAAAGGTATGTAACTTACAATTGGCATAAATTTTGATTGGAAGATCTATTTTTCATTTTTCCAAGATTTGTGATAAAGAGGAAAAAGAGGAGAATTATTATCTTCTCACATGGCTCCAAAGGTTCCTCCAAAATTTATTTCAGCAACTAAACCTCCACAAAGCTCAATCATGACTCAAGTAGAAAGAGAAGAAAAAATTCACCAAATTGGAAAGGTGGAAAAGAATATGGATGAAAATCGGGAACATAAGGAAAAGAAGATGTTAGAATTGAAAATTTCCATGTCTTCCATGATCTTACATGCTCTATATGAGAGACTCCCTAAAGAAGATATGAAAATGCAAGGAAATCATGAAAATGTAGAGGAAATAAAGATTGAGCCCCAAAACCATGATTATTCGTCACTTCAATATCCACATCATCAAGGTTTCAATGTAGCACAAAGGAACTACTTCATTCTGAATATTGATATGAGGAAGTTTGATGGTAAATATCCTATAACATGGATAGTCCAGATGGAGTGATTATTTGATCTACACCAATTGTCAAGCTTACAAAAGGTACCTATTGCATCCTTGTATTTAGAAAATGATCAATTTGTTTGGTATCAATGGTTTTATGAAAGAAAAAATAATTATATTATCTCTTGGTCCATTTTTATGGATGAATTGATATCACATTATGGGGATATTAAGAGCAACACATTCTTTAGTTAATTAATAAATCTTCGACAAAAGGTCCAATTACAAAGCACATTCAACAATTCCAAAATCTCAATCTCAAGGTAAAGAACATTCCTGAGGATAATTTATTAGATATATTATGGTCACTTTAAAGTAAAAAATTCAACATGAGGTGTGTCTCTTCAAACCTAAATCCCCATAGCAAGCTTTCAGTGTGGCAAGGAAAGTGGAAAAAAAAATATGGCTACTAGAAGGGTGGCCCTTAACAACTATAGAGAGCACCATGTTCCCTCTCCTAACCTCACTCAACTGACAAGGTTGACACTTCATCAAATGGATGAAAGAAGAGAAAAGGTACCATGTTTCAATTGTGACAATAACTATAGTAAGGTGCATAAATGCAATGAGAATAAATTATTCTACATCAACTATGAAGAGGAAGAATATCAATAATTGGAACCATCACAAGTTCTAGATATAGAAGAGACTAATCGAATGATATATTTTCATGCATTGGTTAGAATTAGTACTCCACAAACCCTCAAGATATAAGGATACATCAAAAAGAAAAAGGTAACAGTGTTGATTGATTCTGGTAGTACCCATAATTTCATCAATTATAAATTAGAAAATGATCTCAATTGATTTGTATTTCTATCACCAGAGTTTCAAGTAATGATTGCAGATGGAGGCACCATAAATTGTTCTAGGAAGTTCCATAGTATTAATATCAATATGGGGGAGTATTTACTGGATAGTCCCATTATTGTCATCCAAATGGATGGTGTTGATGTTGTATTAAGGGTCCAATTGTTACAAACATTGGGAACAATGGCCTTTAATTTTCAAGATATTTTCATGAGATTTCCCTCAAAAGGAAAGAAAATTGAGTTTATAGGTATCAACGAGAAACCCTCTAAGGTGATAAGCTCTAATAGCATGACAAAATTACTCAAAAATGGACACCATGGTGTAATTTCACAATTGTGCTCACTAGATGTTCAAACATCTATATCCTTTGTTCCAGTGGATCTCCAAATAGTTATCAACAACCATTCCAAGGTATTTGGATAAATTCCTAAGGGTATTCCACCTAATTGAGATCATGACCATGTTATTCATTTGCAACCAGGAAGTGTACCACCCAACAATAGGCCTTACAAGTATCCATATTTATAAGAGTGATATTGAGCGTATGATCCAAGAAATGTTAGAGGCGAGCATCATTCAACCTAGCCAAAGTTATTTCTCTTCACTAGTAATGATGGTTATGAATACAGATGGTTCATGGCGTATGTGTCCAGATTATAGAAAGCTCAACAAAATGACCATCAAAGATAATTTTTCTATTACTGCCATTGATGAATTATTATATGAATTGCATGGAGTAATTTCCTTTAATAAGTTGGATCTTCGTTCAAGATATCATCAAATTAGAATGAGGAAGGAAGACATTCCCAAAAAATCCTTTAGAACACATGAAGGTCATTATGAGTTTTTGTTTATGCCATTTGGACTTAGTGATGCACCTTCAACATTTCAAAGCTTGATGAATTCTATTTTCAAACCCTTCCTTACAAAAATTATGTTAGTATTTTTTTATGATATACTATTCTACAACAAATCTTGGGAAGAGCATGCACAACATGTTGATAGAGTATTACAACTTCTAGAAGAGTGACAACTTTATGAAAATCCATCCAAGTTTTCCTTTGGGGTTCAATAAGTGGAATATTTGGATCATATTGTATATCATGAAGGTGTAAAAGTGGACCCTAACAAAATTAAAGCTATGAGGGAATGACCAATTCCCAAAACCTTGAAGAAACTTAGAATATTCTTAGGATTGACAATCTATTACAGAAAGTATGTCAAGAACTATGGTCAAATATCGGCATCTATAATTGCATTATTAAAGAAGGAATCATTTTCTTGGACTCAAGAAGCAACAAAAGCTTTTGAAAAACTTAGGGAGGCTATGTATACAACTCATGTCCTAGCCACACCTGACTTCACAAAAACATGTATTGTAGAGTGTGATGCCTCAGGCCATGGAATTGGTGCAATTTTAATACAATAAGGAAATCCCCTTGCATTTGAAAGTAGCCTACTTAAAGGAAAAAACTTACTCAAACCCATTTATGAAAAAATAAAATTGGACATACTACATGAAGTTAAGAAATGACACCCTTACCTAATAGGAATATATTTCAAAGTAAAAACGGATCAAGATAGTTTGAATTACTTCTTGGAGCAATGATTATCTTCAGAAGGGAAACAAAAATGGGTTACAAAGATTCTAGGTTATGACTTTGAAATTATATACAAGAAAGGAAAACATAATATTGTGGCAGATGCACTTTCAAGGAAAGAAGAAGAAACATAGGGTTCATTATGTGCTATTTCTATTTTTCAATTTGATTGGGTGTAAAAATCAAGGACAAAATGGAAGAAAGATAAAGAGGTATGCAAGATCATTCAAAAATTACAATAGGACCCCAATGCATTAGATAAATTTTTATGGAATAATATTTTTTTATGGTATCATGATTTCCTATATTTATGTAAGAATTCTCAACTCAAACATAAGATCCTTTTGAAATTGCACACTTCTCCTATAGGGGGACATTTAGGGTTCTTGAAAGCTTACCATGGGATAAAGAATTATTTTTTGGGGAAGGTAATCAAGACAATCAAGATGTCAGGTATTCTAGAACCATTAGTTATACCAAGTCAACATTGGTAATAAGTTTCAATGGATTTTATTACAAGTTTACCCAAATCTGAAGGAAAGACTATAATCATGGTCGTAATGGATTGACTAACAAAGTATGTCCATTTTTCTCTCTTTCTCATCCTTTTAAAGCAAGTATAGTAGCTACAACATTCATGGAAACAATTCAAAAGATACATGGAGTCCCCAATATTATTGTAAGTGACAGAGATCCAATTTTCATTGGAATTTTTTGACTGAATTGTTTTCTTGTTTGGTTACTCAATTGGCTCACATCTCATCTTACCATCGCCAATTTGATGGGAAAATTATTGCAGTGAATAAATGTCTAGAAGGGTATATATGTTGCTTTGCATATGATAAATAGACACAATGGGTCAAGTGGTTTCCCTTGGAAGAATGGTGGTACAACACGTCCTTCCATACTTTATCAAAAATGTCCCCATTTTTTGCACTTAATTGATATCATCCTTTGTCCATGACATTGCCCTTGAAATGGAATACAAAGGTTCAAGAAGTGGAGGACCACATAGGGAACCAATAAGATGATGTTCTCAAACTATTGAAGTACAACTTGGTTATTGAATAAAATAGGATGAAACAACAAGCATATCAACAATGCAGTGAAAGGGCCCCAGATGGGGTGACACGCGACCAGACAGAGAACACGTGGATGCCCGTCGGGACGCCTATCCATGGCATCGACCGACGAACTCCCACTGAGCACTAAATGCCCATGGTTTACACCCATAAATCACCGATGATGTGCCCTCTCGCACGAGGGGAGTGTACCTTGACCCAGCACACTCACAGCTCTCCATTAATGGATGAGACGGGCATTCAATTTGGCAGCATTCACGGAAGAATGAATAGTGGTAAGGGAATTCGACCTTCCGCAGTGTTCATTTGGCTTATCCTCAATTCTTCTCCCCCGCCAGAGCCTGGTCCACAGACAAAGGTCCAAGTAATGTCGCGGCTCCGGGGAAAATCACGGCGAGGTGCTGCTTGGTACAGAGCAGAGTCCAGGAGGAAACGCATCAAACACTTCAAACGGGCTCTCCAATTGGCCACCACCAGGCGTAAGCAAAAGCTTCGCTCGCCACCCATGGCTATCATTGAAGAACTCAGTTGGGAGGAGGCACAGCAATACCTCGTCTCCCTCGCCAACCATATGGAACCCGAGCCTCAGCACGAAACTTCCAGGTGGGACCTCAATGAACCCACGGATGAGGACCTCTACCCGCCATGCCTGGTGGAAGAGACCATCCCCCCCGAGGACAGCGGAGGAAAAGAGAAGTTTGAACGGCCGACATCCGAAGCAGCGGAGGATTCCAGCAAATGCGAGACACACGCCAGAGGAGAACCAGACCACCATTCTGCAGAAGATCCCAAGTACCTATCTCTTATATTTGAGCTCCGGCACCTCATGGACGACCACGCATTCCGCTTAGCCAGAATGGACCAGCGTCTCGACATGCTTTTTACAGCTTACTCTAGGAGCACCTCGAAGAGACAATGCCCAAGGTGTGCTCAAGCATACTCGCTCCCGGCAGGCTGGCGACAGAGGAATTATGGAACTACTGGTTAGAATTACTCTTGCTGACTAAGTTAAGTTTGATTAGTTTTGCCACTCTAGTTTTCTTATGGTTCATGTCTCAAACCTTTATAACTTTACAGCCCTGGTTTCCCTCGGGCAGGGCACTAATATGTATAACTTGTCACAAAGCCAGATTGTCCAACTGCCCTGGTTTCCTGCTCAGGCAGGACAGTTGGCAGTCAATATGACTTCTGTATCTTCTTTTTTGATAATATAACAGGATCTACTCTTTTTACTTAAAAAAAAAAAAACAATGCAGTGAAAGGGAATTTGAAGCGGGGGATTGGGAATTTTTGAGACTACAACCATATAAACAAATGTCCCTTAAGAAACAAAGGAAGGACAATAAATTAGCACCCAAATACTATGGCCCCTATAAAGTGTTGCAAAGTATTGGAAACATGGCTTACAAATTGAATTTGCATCGATCTTCACGTGTACATCCAGTCTTCCATGTTTCTTGCTGAAAGAAGGTAATCGGTGACAAGATATCAATCCAAACTATTTTACCAAAGATTAATGAAGAAGGGAAAATATTACTGGAACCAGAAACAATCCTTGAAACAAGGATTGAGTGGCTGCAAAATCGAGAAATTACTGAGTATCAAATGGAAGAACCTTCCAGTGGAAGAGGCGACATGGGAAGATGAGTTATTTATGCAAAAATACCTGCATCTAGTCAAGTGTTGAGACAACACTTGTTTGAAGGGGACAGGCATGTTAATCTCTAGACAAATCCACGTGTTAAGTATAAAACCCCTTATTAAGCTCTAGATATTGAATTATTATATTTCTAGTGTTATACTTGTTTGTAGGCTAGAACCCTTTATTGTACTCTTTCATTATAAGTGTACCCTTTGTCTCCTATATATATATATATATATATATATATATACACACACACACCAAGGAGACCTAGTCTTAGGATCATCTCATCTCATCTTGTACATTGAATATATTCTAAAAGGAGGTTTCAACGTGAAAGTGGATTGTTATTCATTTAATTTTTATCATTCTCAAGGCATTGGTTCATCCATTTGTTGAGGTGTTAACCTTATAGGTTGAGTGAAATCAAGAGAGGAAACATGGTGCTCTCTATAGTTGTTAGTGACCACTCTTCTTGTAGCCATATATTTACTTTCAACTTTCCTTGCCGGACTAAAAGCATGTTCCAGGGATTTAGGTTCTAAGATATGCACCTCATGTTGGATTCTCTCCTTTAAAGTGCCTATAAAGAGATCCAATAAATTATCTTCTTAGATGTTCTTTACCCTAAGACTTGGCTTTTGGGATTGCTAAATATGTTTTGTAATTGGACTTCTTTTTCAAATATTTATCAATAAATAATGTATTGTTCTTAATATCCCCATAATGTGATATCAATTCATTCATAAAAACGAACCAAGAGAAAATAAAATCTCTTTTTCTTTCACAAAAACATTGATACCAAATAAATTGGTCATTTTCTAAATAAAATGATGTAAGAGTTTCCTTTTGTAAGGTTTGCACTCGGTGTAGATCAAATAATTTTTCAATATACATGTTATAGGATCTTTTCCATCAAAATTCCTCATACCTCATATCGATATTGGGAATTAAGTAGTTCCTTGGTGCCTCATTGTACCCGTGACGATGTGAATTTGGAGATGATAAATAATCATGATTTTGGGAATCAATATTTATTTCCTCCACATTTTCATGATTTTCTTATATCTTGATATCTCCTTTAAGGAGCCTCTCATCTAGGGCATGTAAGAAGATGGAAAACATGGACTTTTTCAAATCTTCCATCTTTTCATCCATTTTATTTTCCATCTATTCCATATTTTCATCCATCTTATTTTCTATATGTTCCATATTTTCATCCATATTATTTTTTATTTTCTTTACCATATATTTTCTATTTTCATTCATCTTATTTTCCATATTCTTTACCATCTATTCCCTATTTTCATTCATCTTCTTTTCCAACTATTCCATTTGGTGAAAAATCTCTTCTCTTTCTTCTTCGATCATGGTTGATCTCTCTAGAGGTTTAGTTGGTGAAATAAATTTTGTATCACCCTTTGGAACCATGTGAAAAAATAAAAATAATGATGTTTTTCCTCTTTATCACAAATTTTGAATCACCAAAACTATATATTTCAATCAAAAGTTATGACAATTGTAAGTTACATACCTTTCAAACCTTGATTTGGAGAATGTTTGGATGTTTGACCTTTGTCCTAATAAATATATAAAATTTTATCCCTTCCCAGTCTGAAATTTTGGTTTGTAGTACTCTAAAATGACTTCTTAAACTTCTAAAAATTTCACATTCCTAAACTTCACTAAAAAACCATTATAGAAAAAATGCCAAAATGACTTGTTTAAGACTAATTTCAGAACTAGTAAAAAACCCTAACTTCCACAAGATATATATCTCATAAATTATAATGAGTCAAAATATGAAAAAAAAAAACACATGTAAATCATTATGTCTCCTCACGATTCTGAAAATTTTAGAGTATGAAACTTCATTGGAAAAAAGTTATAATGAAAATTCCAAGATGACTCTTTTAAAACTAATTTTAGGATTAGTCACAAATATTGATTAAGGTTGGTTGTCATTGATGTCAACCCTTGAAGGAAGTTGGAGAACCCAGGTTTGGGTAATGGACCCAAGTTTTTTTTATGGATAACAGTATAAGTTTTGATATATTTGCAGGTATATTATTCTATATGGATAGTACATGTCATGTCATTTCCATTGGTATGTGGAACGTCACATAACTCCTCATGGTTAGAGAGTTATGGCCATGTGAAGTTGGAGAACCCTCATGAGTCATCTAGAAGCCCCAAAAGGTCAAAGTAGTCAAAGTGATTTAAGAGATTTTTAGAAGGTAAATAATAAAGTGAAGTGATGAGTGTACTATAATTCAAAGTGAATATAAAATAAATTATTTAAATAATAAATTTAATGGAGAAATTACTAAGTTGACAAGTGGTTAGAAGTGGGTTAGCCCTCAAATAAGGAAAGTCGTTTAAGATGGTTAGAAGGTAACCCCTTGAGGTAAAGTGAAGTGATGAGTGTACTATAAGTTAATAAATTTAATGGATAAATTACTAATTGGACAAGTGGTTAGAATTTGGTTAACCCTAAAATAAGGAAAGTGGGTTAACATGGTTAAAAGGTAACCCCTTGAGGAAGCTACATGAAAGTATAAATAAGAGGCAAGGATATCTCATTTTATATCAAAATTGAGAATATTGAATATCTACAGGTGACTAAGGTAACCAAAGGATATCTAAGACGAATTTCAGAGAGAAGGTGAAGTAAAGAAGGCCGAAATTCAAGGGAGGATAAATTCTTTTGATGATGCTTTCTAAGGTATGTTATTTACAGATTATCTCACCATTTTCGCAATAAATTTTTTTATAGAATGATTCAGACCATAAAATTGATATTCCATTGAGACAACATATCCAAGTAGTTTTGGTACGAATTTTAGCTTGTGGGTCGTTGTATTTTTGGAGTTACACTCTGTTAAAATAGGGTTTGTGTCTAGTCATGAAACTAGTCTAAAACGGGTGTTTTGGGTAAAAACATCATAACTTCTTCATAAAAGATACAAATTAAGTAAGACCAAATGTGTTGGTTAGAGTAAAGTCTGTAGTATTCTTTGTAAAAAATTTAGATCCATACAACAAATATTTTGTGCAGGGCAGGCTCTACAAGTTCGCTCTATAGAATAAGCCAAAATTCAACAAGGTATGCCATTTTTTATATAACTCTTTTTCTAAGAGGTTTCAAGTAGTGACACATGGAAAAATTGCATAAAACACACTGAAGAACATTGTGTACTATTTTCATATATTTATTCATTACAGGTACATAGTTATTATTATTTCAAGTTAGGGTTGTTGACTAATCCAAAACTAGTCATGTGAGACTAAATAAAAGTTTGATGAAAATGCTAGTCTCTTGTTGTTAAAGTTAAGGAAGGTTTGCAGGTATATGATCATAAACACCAGGTATATTATAGAGTTACAAATCAGATTTGGATGATGAAACTGATGAGGGATTTTGGTTGAGTTAGATGTTGGGTACATGGTTGAGACAAGTAGTTGATGAGTTGGCACATACATGAGGTGTATAGTTGATGATGTTGATACATCTTGATGAGGCATAGTTTATGAGTAGTTGATACATGATTGTTACATACTTGGTACATGGTTGGATGCACTTATTTATGGTATAGGTTGATTATAGGTTGTTTGGTACAGGTTAGTGCATGATTGATGCATTTGTTTAGGGTAC
This sequence comes from Picea engelmannii, assembly GCA_009831015.1. Classification (NCBI taxonomy): domain Eukaryota; kingdom Viridiplantae; phylum Streptophyta; class Pinopsida; order Pinales; family Pinaceae; genus Picea; species Picea engelmannii. The sequence goes on from ML796429.1 coordinate 174,203, forward strand.
AGGTTGAGGTACAGGTTGATGCATGGTTCAGGTTTATTGGTACACATTGTTTGGTGCAGGTTTATTGGTACAGGTTTACAATAGTAGATCTCAAAGTGATAGTGTGACAGTGGTTCCATCATTCTACTTATACGGCAGTGCGGTTGGATGGGGCAAGGACAAGTGGTTGTAGCCACCTTTCGGTTGTAGCCGAAGAACATAGGGGGTTGTAGCCTCCTTCTGGTTGTAGCCAGAGAATTGGGGAGTTGGAGCTTCCCTCAGGTTGTAGCCTAAGAAACTAGGGGGTTGGAGTCTCCTTCCAGTTGCATCTAGAAAACAAAGGAATTTGGTGCTTCCAATGAATGTAATTCTTCAAGACATATAAGAAAAAGCATTATGTGGTTTTCTCTCGCTTTGGGTTTCCACGTAAAACATTGGTGTACTATGTATGTGTATGATTTTTCATTTGTTCATTGCTTATTTGCTCTGCAGTTATTGGATAGTAATGCTACATTGATATAACATTTGGATTATATGGTTAAAAAATATTAAATTTCTCTATCACTGATTCACCCCCCCTCTTAGTAATCCAATAATTGGTATCATAGTAGGTTCCTTAAGAAATTAGTTTAACCACTGAAAGGTAGATCATGGAGAGCAACAACTTGTATAAAAATGGAATACCACAATTTGATGGACAAAAATATGCATTTTGGAGCATAAGTATGAAGACATATATACATGCACAGAGATTTGAAATTTGGCAATCAATTGTAGATGGATACACAGTACCAGCAGTTCTGCGAACAAATGAGAAAGCAGTGAAACTCGGTCAGAATAATTCAAAAGCCACAAATTCACTTATGAATGGTCTTGTTGAAATGGTATTCACCAAAGTTGCACATCTTAAATCTGATAAAGATATTTGGGACATACTTCAAAATATTTATGAAGGAGATTCAAAAGTCAAAGCAGCAAAGATTCAAACTTACAGAGGTTAGTTCAAACAACTAAAGATGAAGGAAGATGAGAATATTGTAAATTACTTCTTACGAGTCGATGAAACAGTAAATGCAATAATGGGATTGGGAGAAGAAATTCAAGAATCTGTAATTTTTCAAAAGGTACTAAGATATCTTCCTATGAGATTTGACCCTAAGATATCAGCACTAGAATAAAGAGAAGATCTAAAATCAATAAGAATGGACGAACTACATGGAATCTTCACAGCATATAAAATGTGCATTGAATGGGAAAATCCAGATATAAAAGAAGCAGCCTTCAAAGAATCCAAAAGATCAAAGGAAAAGGGAAAGCAACAAGAAAAAGAGCATAGAAGCAATAGTGACGTCTCAAAAGATGATGAAGAAGTGGTCAACTTTGTCAAAAGACTGAACAAGAGAACGGACGACGGGTATAGAGGTAAGCTTGTTGGGTTACTGAGAGGAGGGGTGAATTAGTAATAGAGCAATGTAATCCAAGTGTTATATCAATGTTGCATTATCATCCAATAACTGCAGAGTAAATAAGAAATAAACAAATGAACAATCATACACATACACAGTACACCAGTGTTTTACATGGAAACCCAAAGCGGGAGAAAACCACGAAATGTTTTTTCTTATATGTCTTGAAGAATTACATTCATTGGAAAAGCCAACTTCCTTTATTTTCCAGCTGCAACTGGAAGGAGGCTCCAACCCCCTAGTTTCTCAGGCTACAACCTGAGGGAAGCTCCAACTCCCCAATTCTCTGGCTACAACCAGTAGGAGGCTACAACCCCCTATGTTCTCCGGCTACAACCAAAAGGTGGCTACAACCACTTGTCCTTGCCCCGTCCAACCTTCCTGAAGTAGAAGTAGAATGATGGAACCACTGTCACACTATCACTATGAGATATACCGCTTTAAACCTATACCAATAAATATGAACCATGCATCAACCTGTTCCATAAACAAGTGCATCAACCATGCACCAACCTGTACCAAACAATCTGTAATCAACCTGTACCATAAACAAGTGCATCAACCATGCACCAACCTGTACCAAACAATCTGTAATCAACTTGTACCATAAACAAGTGCATCCAACCATGTACCAAGTATGTACCAATCATGTTTCAACTAATCATCAACTATGACTCATCAATTTGTACCAACATCATCAACTATACACCTCATGTATGTGCCAACTCATCAACTACTTGTCTCAACCATGTACTCAACATGTACCTCAACCAAAAGCCCTCATCAATTTCATAATACAAATCTGATTTGTAGCTCTATAATAGACCTGGTGTATATGATCACATTCCTGCAAACCTTCCTCAACTTTTCTTTAGTCTCACATGCCTAGTTTTGGATTAGTCAACAACCCTAACTTGAAGTAATCATAACTTTGTACTTGTAATGTATAAATATATGAAAATGATACACAATTTTCTTCAATGTGTTTTATGAAATTCCTCCAAGTGTCACTACTTGGAACCTCTCAGAAAATGATTTATAGCAAAAATGGCATACCTTGTTGAATTCTGGCTTATTCTAGAGAGTGACCTTATAGAGAGTGTCATGCATGGAATATTTGTTGAATTTATATGAAAATATTACACAACATACTAACGATTGTACCCTAACCAACACATTTTTTCTCACTGAATTTGGATCTGTTATGAAGAAGTTATGACGTTTTTACCCGAAACACTTTTTTTTGACTAGTTTCGGGACTAGCCACAAACCCTATTTTCCAAGGAGTGTAACTCCCAAAATACAACGACCCACAAGATGATTTTTTTACCACAGATACTTGGATATGTTTCCTCAATGGAATATCAATTTCACATTCTGAATCATTATATAAAAACATTTATAGCGAAAATGGTGAGATGACCTGTAAATAACATACCTTAGAAAGCATCATCAAAATAATTTATCCTTCCTTGCATTTCGGCCTTCTTTTCTTCACCTTCCCTCAGAAATTCGGCTTATATATCCTTGATTACCTCAGACACCTATAGATATTCAATATTCTCAAGTGTGATTAAAATGAGAGAGCCTTGCCTCTTATTTATACTCTCCAAGTAGCTTCCTTAAAAACATATTCTAGGTCACTTGGCCGACTTTCCTTATTTTAGGGTTAACCCACTTCTAATTTATCCATTAAATTTATTATTTAAATAATTTATTTTGTATTCAATTTGAATTATGTTACACTCATAACTTCACTTTATTATTTACCTTCTAAAATCTCTTAAACCACTTTGACTACTTTGACATTTTGGGGCTTCAAGCCAACATATGAGGGTCCTCCAACTTCGTAAGGCCATAACTCTCAAACCGTGAGAAGCTATGTGACGTTCCACATACCACCAGAAATGGAATGACATGTACTATCCATATACAATAGTATTACCTTCAAATATATCAAAAATCATATCGTTATCCATCAAACAAACTTGGGTCCATTACCCAAAACTGGGTTCTCCAACTTCACATGGTCATAACTCTCGAACCGTGAGGAGTTATGTGACGTTCCGCATACCACCGAAAATGGCATGAAAAGCACTATCCATCTAGGATATTTTCCCTTAAAAATTCACTATCCTTTATCTCATTATTCCACAATTAGGCATGGGTTCTCTTACTCCGCAAAGCGTCTTCCCAGGAGGGCTTTCACCATAAGGGGACCACTTTGGAGTTCATCCATATTTACTTATTATCAACCATGAAAAGACAATAATGAGTCATCTTTACATCAAACAATATTGGGTCCATTACCCAAACCTTTGTGTTGTGGGGCTTTATTCAAGGGTTGACATCAATGAAAACCAACCTTAATCAACAATCTCCCCCTTTGGCATTGATGGCAACACTCTAATGCAATATTGAAATCATACCACTCATGTTCCCCCTAGAACCATGCCTATGTCCTCTGTATCTAATAAATCTTCTCCCTCTAGAACCATGCCTCTGTCATCTGCCTCTATCTTCTGCATCTGATAAATCTCTCCCCCTTTTTCATCAATGGAAAATCTATCTTTCCATCCAAGGTTGCTCCCCCTGACTGAACTGTCCTCTTATGGTTCTTCCTTGTGTAAATCTAAGACATATAAGATAAGAATTTATTTTGGAGTATAAATAACTCCAAGTCTCTGGCGAAGATATTCAAAGGATTCCCATGGAAGTGGTTTTGTGAAGATGTCTTCCACTTGTTCTTTTGTGCCCACATACTCAACTCTGATGTTCTTTTCTGCAACCTTCTCCTGTAGAAAGTGATACTTGATTGGAATGTGCTTCGTCTTGGAGTGCATCACCGAGTTCTTCGATATACTGATGGCACTTGTATTATCAAAATATATTGGAATGGGCTCATCATACTCAACCAGTATATCTTTCAGAGTTTGTTTCATCCAAAGAACCTCTGTACAACATGATGTTGTTGCAATATACTCTGCCTCAGTTGTAGATAAAAATATTGATGATTGTTTCTTGCTTAGCCATGATACTAAACACTCACCCAAGTATAGCATTGATCCATTGGTGCTTCATTGGTCATCAATACAACCTACCCAATCTGCATCTGTGTAGGCAATAAGTGATAGATCCTTTCCGTTTGGATACCATAATCCAAACTATTTTGTTCCTTTGAGATATCTAAAAATCCTCTTCACTGCTAACACATGTGAATCCTTTGGTGCTTCTTGAAATCGTGCCACCTGTCCAACTTCCTGCAGATACTTATCCAGTCTAGAGTACCATGCTCTAGGAGCCTGTTTTAGACCATTCAAGGCCTTCTTTAATTTACACACATAATCTATGTTCTTTGACAATTGAAATCCTTCTGGTTGTTCAATGTAGACTTCTTCTTCAAGTTCCCCATTCAGAAAAGATTATTTTACGTCCATCTAATATACTTTAACATTTTTGGAGTATGCATAGGCTAAAAACAACCGGATTTCTTCCATTCTGGCAACTGGGGCAAATGTCTCTTCAAAGTTGATTCCTTCAATCTGTGCATATCTTTTACATACCAATCTAGCTTTATTCCTTGTAACTTGTCCATCTTCATTTAATTTATTCCTGAAAACCCATTTTGTGTCGATCACATTCTTATTCTTTGGTCTTGGAACCAGTTCCCAAGTGTCATTTTTATCTATTTGATTTAATTCTTCATTCATGGCTTTATTCCAAAATTCATCCTTGTTGGCTTCTTCAAAACAGTTTGGTTCAATTATAGATAAGAGTGATAGGTGTGTTTGTTCTGGTGAACGGATTTTTCTTCTAGTCTCAACTTTGTTTCCAATAATTTGATCTGAAGGATTATTCTTCTGTACTCGTTTGCTAGGTATCTTTGGAGATACTTGTTGAACTTGCTCTTCTATTTCTGTCGGATTATCTTCATCTTCCTCTTCTACTTCATAATCTGATTCTTCTTCTTCGAAAAGTTGTTCCATTGATTTGTTTTCTTCTTCCTTTGTTTTTGGTCTGCCTGTTTCATCAATTGTTACGTTGATGCTTTCCACAACTTTGTTCAAAATTATATTGTAACACCTGTATGATTTCCTTGTACTTGAGTAACAAGCAAGTACTCCTTTGTCCAAACAAGAGTCAAACTTTCCCATTCTGTCATCTTCTATTTTGATGTAGCACTTTCTTCCAAAAACTCTGAAGTGCTTCACATTTGCTAGTCTTCCTTTCCATAACTCGTAGGGAGTTTTATCGACGTTGTTTCTGAGAATTACTCTGTTTTGAATGTGAATTGTTGTATGCACTACCTGTGTCCAAAATATATCTTTCAATTTCGAATCCATTAGCATTGTTCGAGCTATTTTCTCTATTGTCATGTTCTTTCTTTCAACAACTTCATTTTGTTGAGGTGTCCTAGCAACGAAGAATTTCCTTTTTATTCCATGACTTTTGTAGTAGTACATAAATTCCTTTGAAGTGAACTCTCCTCCATTATCAGATCTCAAGCATTTGATTCTTGAATCCATCTCATTTTCAACCATTTCCTTGTAGATCTTGAAGTTTTCAAAAGCTTCTGACTTGTTCTTGAGAAAGAAAACTACAGTCATTCTTGTATAATCATCAACTAATAACATAAAGTATCTCTCACCTTTTAATCCCCTTGTTGTAGTTGGTCCAACTAGATCAGTATGCACAATTTCCAATGGTCTTGTTGTTGAATATTCCTTTGATTTGAACCTGGTCTTTGTTTGCTTTCCTTGTTGACAATGCTTGCATGAAGTGTTGGTTGGTTTCGTGATCTGGGGAATTTCTCTGACTTCTTCTCTTTTGTTGACTTTGACAAGGTTATCAAAATGCATGTGAACCATTTTTTTTCCATAGCCAACTTTCATCTTCCTTTCCTAGACAACACTTTTCATTTCCAATTTCACTTAACACATATATGTTGTTTGAGGTTCTTGCAGCTGTACCAACCAATTTCCCTGAACCTTCTCTTCTTATCTCACACTTTTGTGAATCGAACGTAACTTTATGACCTTGGTCACACATTTGACTCACACTTAGAAGATTGTGTTTCATATATTCTACCAATAGAACATTTTGTGCCTTTTTATTCTTGTTCCCAATTCGGATTGTGCCTTCTCCAATGATTTTGGATGAATTATCATTTCTGAAGGAGACTAATCCATTTCTTTCCTTTTGCAATGTAAGAAATTTGTCTCTATCACCTATCATGTGTTTTGAACACACACTGTCAACATACCAACCGTGTTTCTTCTACTTAGCTTGTAGAGAGACTATGAATTCTTCATTGCTATATTGATCCTTCTTTCTTATCCATGTCATTTTATGAGGTTCTTATCTGTGACTGTTGTTATTCTATTGAGGTTCTTTAGGAGGGACCGTCATTCTGCAATTTTTGGCCATGTGTCCAAAATTGTTACATTTGTAACATTACACTTCAGTGCTCAAAGATTCAAACATGTTGTAACTTCTTCTTTGTGTTTCACTAGGTCTTCTTGAGTAACCCCTTTGTGTATGACTCTCAAATTTTTTATTGTTCTTTATGTTATCTTTGTAATTCATAGATTTATGCCAAAAATTATTACATGCATAACATAAACCAAAAAATATAGTTTGATACCTGGGAGTTGAAGATCTTCTGAAAGAAGGTGCTCTTATGAATCCTTCTTCCTCTTGAGGCCTATCTGTCTGTTGTTGATTCTGAAAATTGAATCTTCTCAATGGAGGAGTGTCCTTGTAATCTTCCTTGTATATCTTCCTATCCCCTTTGATTGTTTCCACATAGATTTTTGGATTTGTTTCTTTCTCTGTTGTTTTGGAGCTTGATCATTTTTCTGTCTGATTGTATCCAAGTCCAAACTTGTCAAGATGAGATTTTTGACTGTTGATAATGTCATCCAGAACTTTTGAGCTATTCTACATATTTTTCTTTTGAATATCCTTTCTTAGTGTGACAATCTTTGCTTCCAAGTTTCCAATGATCTTGTCCTTTTCTTCTAGTTATTCTTTGAGTACTTCTTCAATTCTTTTATCTTCTTCTATTTGAACCTTCAATTTTGTGATCATTTGTTCTAGTTCTCGAGTATCATTTTTCTTGTCTAGTTCTGCTTGTAGTTTCTTGTTTTTCTTCTTTTCTCTTCTGATAACTTCTATGGAACACATTAATTCTTCTCGATAGTCAACTTCTGCCTCTTCAATTTCTTCTTCAGATTCTTCATATCTTTCTTAGGCTTCTTCATATTCTTCTTCGGAGTCTTCTTTGTCAAAGTCTTTTACTTCCATGAATAGAAATCKTCTTGTCTCACTGTCACTGACTTCATCTTCATCTGATGATGAGTTGTCTTCTGTGGTGCATAAGCTTTTCTTGAAAACATTCTTTGTAGTTATTTTTCCTTTATATGTGTGTTTGTCTTTTCAGTAACCTTCATCATTTCTCGTTTTCTTATGAGGACATTTGTTAGCAAAGTGACCAATACCATCACAATTAAAACAAATTAAAGGAATATTACCTCTATACCTACCATTGGTTCCCTTGTTCAGACTTTTAACGAAGTTGGCCACTTCTTCATCATCTTTCGAGACATCATTGTTGCTGATATATTCTTGTTGTTGTTGTTTCTTTTGCTTTTATATTTTGGATGCTTTGAAGGCTGCTTCTTTAACATATGAATTTTCTTGTTCAGTTCTCATTTCATATGTTGTGAAGATTCCATGTAGTTCGTCCATGCTTATTGAGTTTAGATCTGATCTTTCTTCTAGTGTTGATATCTTAGGGTTGAATCTCATAGGAAGAGAGCTTAATACCTTTTGAACAATTACAGATTCTTCGATTTCTTCTCTCAATCCTATGATTGCATTCATTGTTTCATCGACTCGTAAGAAGTAGGCTGAAATATTTTCATCTTCCTTCATTTTTAGTTGTTCAAACTGACCTCTGTAAGTTTGAAGCTTTGTTGCTTCGACCTTTGTATCTCCTTCATAAATATTTCGAATCTTGTCCCAAATCTATTTAGCGTATTTACAATGTGCAACTTTGGTGAATATCGTATCACTGAGACCATTCAAAAGTGCATTTTTGGCTTTGGAATTATTCTCACCAAGTTTCACATCTTTTTCATTTGTTGGTGGAACTGTTGGTGTTGTGTACCCATCTACAATTAATTGCCAAAATTGAAATCCCTGTGTCTGTATATATGTCTTCATCCTTATGCTCCAAAAAGCATACTTTTGTCCATCAAATTGTGGTATTCCATTTTTCTACAAGTTGTTTCTGTCCATGATCTACCTTTCAGTGGTTAAACTGATTTTTGAAGGAACCTACTCTAATACCAATTGTTGGATTACTGAGAGGGGGGGTGAATCGGTAATAGAGAAATGTAATCATTTTTAACCATATAATCCAAGTGTTATATCAATGTTGCATTATCATCCAATAACTACAGAGTAAATAAGAAATGAACAAATGAACAATCATACACATACACAGTACACCAGTGTTTTACGTGGAAACCCAAAGCGGGAGAAAACCACGGAATGTTTTTTCTTATATGTCTTGAAGAATTACATTCATTGGAAACACCAACTTCCTTTGTTTTCCATCTACAACTGGAAGGAGGCTCCAACCCCCTAGTTTCTCAGGCTACAACCTGAGGTAAGCTCCAACTCCCCAATTCTCTGGCTACAACCAGAAGTAGGCTACAACCCCCTATGTTCTCCGGCTACAACCGGAAGGTGGCTACAATCACATGCCCTTGCCCCATCCAACCGCCCTGAAGTAGAAGTAGAATGATGGAACCACTGTCACACTATCACAGTGAGATATACCATTGTAAACCTGTACTAATAAATATGAACCATGCATTAACCTGTACCTCAAACTGTAATCAACCTGTACCATAAATAAGTGCATCAACCATGCACCAACTTGTACCAAACAATCTGTAATCAACCTGTACCATAAACAAGTGCATCCAACCATGAACCAAGTATGTACCAATAATGTGTCAACTACTCATCAACTATGACTCATCAATATGTACCAATATCATCAACTATACACCTCATGTATGTGCCAACTCAACAACTACTTGTCTCAACCATGTACTCAACATGTACATCAACCAAAAGCCCTCATCAATTTCATCATCCAAATATGATTTGTAGCTCTGTAATATACCTAGTGTATATGATCACATTCTTGCAAACCTTCCTTCACTTTAACAACAAGAGACTAGCATTTTCATCAAACTTTTCTTTAGTCTCACATGCCTAGTTTTGGATTAGTCAACAACCCTAACTTGAAGTAATCATAACTTTGTACCTATAATGTATAAAGATATAAAACTAACACACAATGTTATTAAATTTGTTTTATGCAATTACTCCAAGTTTCACTACTTGGAACCTCTCAGAAAAGGATTTATAGCAAAAATGGCATACCTTGCTGAATTTTGGCTTATTCTAGAGAGCGACGTTGTAGAGCATTCCTCGCACAGAATATTTGTTGAATTGATATGAAAATATTACAAAACATACTATAGACTTTACCCTAACCAACACATTTGGTCTCATGGAATTTGGATCTGTTATGAAGAAGTTATGACGTTTTTACCCGAAACGCCTTTTTTTTTACTAGTTTCAGGACTAGCCACAAACCCTATTTTCCACGGAGTGTAACTCCCAAAATACAATGACACACAAGATGAATTATTTACCATAGATAATTGGATATGTTTCCTCAATGGAATATAAATTTCACAGTCTGAGTCATTATAGAAAAAAATTTATAGCAAAAATGGTGAGATGACCTGTAAATAACATACCTTAGAAAGCACCATCAAAAGAATTTATCCTTCCTTGCATTTCGGCCTTCTTTTCTTCACCTTCCCTCAAAAATTAGGCTTATATATATTTGATTACCTCAGACACCTATAGATATTCAATATGCTCAAGTGTTATTAAAATGAGAGAGTCGTGCCTCTTATTTATACTCTCCAAGTAGCTTCCTTAAAAACATCTTCTAGGTCACCTGGCCGACTTTCCTTATTTTAGGGTTAAACCACTTCTAATTTCTCCATTAAATTTATTATTTAAATAATTTGTTTTGTATTCACTTTGAATTATGTTACACTCATAACTTCACTTTATTATTTACCTTCTAAAATCTCTTAAACCACTTTGACTACTTTGACCTTTTGGGGCTTCAAGCCAACATATGAGGGTCCTCCAACTTCGTAAGGCCATAACTCTCAAACCGTGAGGAGTTATGTGACATTCCA
>ML796430.1:12492-29733 GCA_009831015.1 Picea engelmannii
ATAGGGTTTTAATACCTTTGGTTCTTTCTTAAATTTTCTAAAAGTTATTGTAAAAGATTTTTCAACATTTGAGGAAAAGGCATTGTGAGTCAGTTAAGAAAAGGCTATCCATATTAGAGATGCTTGACGAAAAGTCAATACTATATGCATGATGTTGCACAAAGAAAATTAGTACCATGAGAATGAACTTGAAAAATTATACACATAGATGAAATACCATATTCATGAACTTGATTAGAGATCGACAAAATCTAGAATGCAAGTGTGTAGAAGCAAGACCATAGACATTTGTAGATGAATTTATCATGCAGATTAGGCATGCAGGTGAAAATGAGTTCACGACAATGCATCACAAAAACCAAGTTTCATCTAAAGCAAATGGGACTTTATGAGAAATGCGCCTGCTGCCGGCCTAATACACACCTGGGTTAACGTGGAAGAAACCTTCAATCCACTTGGTGTGTCCTTGGGGGCAAGTCTCGAGTCAAGGTGTTGTCACCTGATCCTCAACTCCTCCGTATAGGCCAACTCCTAGCGAAGCGAAGGGGGGTAGTCCCTATGACATTTTTGAGCCAATTATAGCACCTTCTATAATTGGTTCAAAAATCAAATTTAATTTTTTTTCTCAAAAAATAAAATTTTCTTTTGTTTTAAAATAAACTATTGTCGTCGCAATTGCGACGACATGTACAAATATTGCGACGAACTTGCTATACAAACTACAAAAATTGTATTGCAACTTCGTCGCAATTGCGACAAACCCTTCATAACAAACTTTTCTATTAGTGACAAACTTGCTATACAAATCACGAAAATTGTATTGCAACTTCGTCGCACGTTCGTCGCAATTGCGACGAACCCTCCATAACAAACTTTTCCATTAGCGATGAACTTGCTATACAAATTTATGAAAATTGTATTGCAACTTCGTCGCAATATAATTCCAGGTCCATTGCCATTGCGATAACTACTTTCGTCACAAACTTTTCCATTGCGTTGCCACTATTGTCGAGGGTGCGACGAGCTCTCTTTATGGTCGCTCTTGCGACGATTTCTCTAGTTGGTCGCTCTTTCAACGATTTCTTTACTTAGTCGTTCTGGCGACGGTATTTGTTTTTTGTCGCAATTGTGACAACTTCCCTATTGTCGTCGCACTTGGGACGAAAATCTAGGTTCGTCGCACGTGCCACGTCACCTGAAGCGACGTTTGGGAGACTCAATATTCGTCGCAATATCCATGACATAACGTCGCAAGAGCGTCAAAAGAGCCGTCAAAAAATGACCCAAATTTTCTAGTGTTTGTGTTTCTTCTTCACAGTGTCCATCATGGGTGCACATATACCACTAAAAGTTCTGATAAACTTTCTATAAAAACATGCTAACCCATGGAAACCTGTCACCTCAAATATGCTCCTTGGTGACAACCATTCTTTGATTGCTCTCACCTTGTTTGGATCCATCTTCAATTCATTTGAAGAGATCACAAAACCCAAATATATCAGTTATGTCTTCATAAAAGAACTTTTCTTCAATTTTATTAACAATTTTTCTTGCTGCAATCTCCTCGTCACTAATGTCAAGTGCTTTAAATGTTCTTCCTCTGTTTTGCTAAAAACTAATATATCATCCAGATATACAATGACAAATTTACCAATGAAGTCCTTCAATACTTCATTCATCAACCTCATAAATGTGTTTGGATCATTTATCAATCCAAATAGCATGACTAGATATTCAAACAAACCTTCATTTGTCTTGAATGTTGTCTTCCATTCATATCCCTCTCTCATTCTTATCTGATGATATCCACTCTTCAAGTATATTTTTGAAAAATAGCTTGCTCCACTCAAACAATACATCAAATCATCTATCCTGGGTAAAGTAAATCTATACATGATGGTTATCTTGTTGATGGCTCTGGAATCTGTAGACATTCCCCATCCCCCATCCTTCATTGGACTCAATAAAGTTGGCACTGCACATGGGCTTAGACTTTCCCTGACTAAACCTTTATCCATCAACTCCTGAACTTGATTCTTAACTTCTTCATTCTCTCAAGGTGTCAGCCTATACGCTGCTTTATTTGGTAAACTGGCTCCTCGAATCAAGTCAATATGGTGACTAATACTCCTAATGGGTGGTAATTAGTGAGGCAACTCATCCACTACTATGTCAACAAAATTCTCTAACAATTCTTGGATTTCTTCAGGCAAATCATTCATAGAAGTATTGGTAAGGATAACTCTTGGCTTCCTTACTACGATAAATTTCATTTCTTGATCTTTCTTAATCTCCTTCAAGAGTTTATTCCCACTCATGATAAGTATTCTTGTGTTGGCTTCTTCCTTTTCTTTCTTCTCTTCTATTGGCAGTAACATGTGGGTTATACCATTTTTCTCTAAAGTGTAAGTATTTTTTCTCCCATCATGAATGACATTCCTTTCAAACTACCATGGTCTTCCCAACAAAATATGACAAAAATCCATGGGAATTACATCACACAAAATATCATCTTTATAGCCTCATATTTTAAATTCAACTTTGCATTGTTGACTTACCATTACTTGATGTCCTTTTTGCAACCACAAAACTTTATATGGACTTGGGTTTGCAGTTGTCTCCAACTCTAGCTTCTCCACCATTTCTGTAGATACTAAATTATCAGTGCTCCCACTGTCTATAATCATTTTGCAAACTTTGTCCTTTGTTTTACAAGCAGTCCTGAACAACCTCGTTCGTTGAACCGAGCCTTCTATTTCCTTCTCTGGATTTAGAAGAACTTTCCTCATCATAAGGTTTTGTCCTCCTCCTACTTCTTTTGCTTCCACATTCTTCTGAGCTTTAGAAATGTGTGATTCTCCTCCTCCTTCTTTATTCCTCTCGGAGCATTCCCAAGACATGTGTCCTATCTTTCCATAGGCATAACATTTAACTCCACCTCTTCTATCTCTTCCTCTTCCTCGAGGAAAATAATTTCTCCCACCAAACAATCTTCTTTGGGAACTTCCTCCTCTTTCAACGTGACCATATGATTTTTCAATCTCATCCTTGGTTTTTGGTGCCTTATCATGGACAATTCCCTTACCTCTATTTGAGCCTCTGCTTCTATTTCGTTGACTTTGGATTTTGGCCAACTTTTCTTCTACCTTTAGTGCAATCTGATAAGCATCTTCCACTGTCCTCACAGTCATCATGCTGATCTCATCCTGAATTTCATAACTTTAGCCATTTATATACTTGACAACTTTTTTATCATGCTTCTCTCTTTGTCCAGTCCTAATATTCAGCCTACAAAATTCTTATGTATACTCTTTCACTGTCATACCCCTCTGTCTCAGGTTCTGCAACTTTCTGAACATATTTATCTGGTAATCCTTAGGTATGAATTTAACCTTCAATTTGGCTACCATCCTATCCCAATTATTTATCTTTTGTTTGCCTTTGCTCCTTCTCTCTTCCTGCAGTTCATCCCACCACAATGTTGCATGTCCTTTTAATTTGGTGACAACATGTCTCACCTTCCTTCCTTCATCGACATATTCATAGTTGAAATACTTATCCATGGACCTTATCCAGTCCAATAGCTCTTTGACATCCAAATTACCTTCATACATTGGGACGTCCATCTTTTCTCTAGCTCCCAACTTCACAATAGTTTTCAATAAGCGTTCTTCAGCCACATATTCTCCTATAACTTCTTCAACTTCTATTTCTTCACTTTCTACATCACCGACGTCTTCAGTGGCATGTGTTCTTCTTTACATTGCTTCCATCGCTTCCAACCTTGCGCGAAGCTCTCTCATTTCTCTTCCCACAACACGATTTTCCATAGGTGGATCTACACGAATCTTTGGCGGCATTATTTCAATTATTTCTAATACACAAAATGTAACTTCGAACTTTTTCAGGTTTTGATACCACTTGGTGCAGACCCCCCTTCTCCCCAAGGGCTGCGCAACCTCCCGGTCTAGGATCTTTCGACTTCTCGAGCTAGACTAGCTCTGCAATTCCCTGCTGGAACCTTTACAATACAAATTCACAGGTCCTTTAGCGAAACCTCACCCACGCTAACTAACACCGAGTGTAAAGTTTCCTCCACGTGACCACCCGTTGTGACCACATGCCTATCCGAAAAGGCACGTCACGATTTTGTGTGTCAGGTATATGAGTCAACCCGACTCTCCATCTTTCGAACTCCCGAACTCCCAAAATCTATCACCTCAGATCAACGGTCTGAGACTTCCCGTGACTCAACGGTTCAGATATTTTCTTCGCAAATCGGGATTTAACATTTCGACTATTGAAAGGTTGCTCGTCTCCCTTCCTCCGATACCCAAAATTGTGAATTCTTTGAACTTTGCTTACGTTGAATCAATGGTTCACAACCTTCAACAATTTCAATGGCTATGATTAAATCGCGATTTCGCTTTTCGTGAGTTTTCACAACGCCTACCTCCAACTCCCTGATTTACAAATTCTACCTCAACGAACGACCACAATCGTTTCACGATTTTGGATTTTGCGAACTTCACTCTGAAGGATTTCTTCCGCTCAATCCTCCATACTTATTCTTCCTTCGAACTTTCAATTTCTGCGCTCCACCTTTGAACACTTCAACTCTTCAGAACTTAGAAAATTTTCTAAGTGTTTCCTCTTGAGGCTTAAAACCACTACTCCTCCTGAGCTTCTAACAATTGAAATTAAACCTCATCCCTGGCGCACACTTGCACTCTGTTTCTTTCTTAAAAGACTTTCTGGTACCCTCCTGGTATACCCTGTTCTCAACTTCTCGAGATTTCAAACTTTAAAATAGTTTGCTTCTACGTGCACTCCTTGCGCTCAATATGCACACTTTGCATACGAAAGTCCCTTGCTATCTCTTCTAAATTTTGAGTCGAAAAAGACTTCTTCACACACACTCCTTGTGCTCTGTATGCACTCCTTGCATAACTTACAGAAGAGAAACAATTTAAACTTATTAAATTATTCATTCATTCACTATGAACATCATACACTCGCAAAATACATATAGATCAACATTGTACAATTGAATTAATTCTCTCTGTTCTATTCATTTCAAAAGAAAAAAACATGATCACAGTCTCTATCTCCTAAAACCATTACATTGAAAACTTGTCTAAGGACCCAGAGCCTCCTCACTCTTCTTCCTCCTATCTAAATCTTATCACATTCTACCTTGGCGGTTACCTACCTAGCTTGATTACATGTAACTAATGACTAACCAGGCAATTATCCTACACCTATAATATATTATAGTCGTGTAAAGGATTTACAATTGTTTCGTCCTTTCAAACAATGGCCCGACTTCATAGATAGCTAAATTAAATTAACGAAAAAAATCAAGAAGATCTCCACACCGCTACCACGCTGTTTAAGGTTGGTTATGGCTCCTTCGATGCGTTGAGGTGTCGAGTTCGCTTCCACCTCTGCTTCCTTTTGATGTGATAGTGATGCTCCTGCATCACTAACTCAACTAGTAATAGAGGTATTTTTCTATTCTATTCTCTATGTAAAATTTGGACAAGTTGTTAGTTTATGTTGTGAACAAATTGTTAATCTGTGCTATGGATTTACAAGGTTATAATTAAAATTTATGCTACAAAATTGCAAAAACTGATATCTAATGAAATCTTACGATGAAATACAAATTTCAAATTACTTAGTTTATCGTGGAGAATATGGAAATTCATTGAGACTTATAATAGAAATTTTAACGGAGGAAAACACAAACATTTTTATATTAAATGTCCACACTTATACAAAAGTTTACTACAGATAATTGCGTAGTCATTTGTAGCCCTGGGATGGGCCTCACATATGGTATCAAACAAATTTGATACTTTTAATTCATTCCAATTTAGTTTGTGAGATTCGTCAGCAACATAATGTTGTAGAACAAATACATGAAAAACATCAAGAGTTTTATGCAAGTGGGATGGTAGTACAAGGTGATAGACAATGGGTCCAATTCTCTCTCAAATTTTAAATGACCCTATAAATCGAGGCGACAACTTTATCCATTTCCCAAACTGAATGATACTCTTATTAGGCACGATACAAATGAAAACTTTATCTCATACTTCATAACTTCGGTCATTCCTATGTGCATCAACATAACTTTTATGTCTATCATGTGCCTCTTTTAACCATTGTCTAATCTGAATCACCTACTCCTCCACCTCTTGAATCAATTTCAACCCTACTATCACTGAGTCCTCTAACCTTTCCCAACTCAATGGTGTCCTGCACGACCTTCCATACAAAGCTTGATAAGGTGGCATTCCAATTGAGACATGAAAAATGTTGTTGTAGGCAAACTCTACCAAAGGTAGGTACTTTTCCCAATGGGTTTTGTTATCCATAACATACATCCTAAAAATGTCTTCCATAACATTATTTACTCTTTCAGTCCACCCATTTGTTTCAGGATGATATGTTGTGCTCAAGTTCAGTTGAGTCCCTAATGTTGACTGCAAGCTTGTCCAAAACCTAGACGTAAATCAAGAGTCCATGTCTGAAATGATCTTCGTGGGTAGCCCATGTAAATAGATAACTTCGCTTATAAAAACACATGCCACATCAATGACATCATAAGTGTCTCTGAGTGGTGTAAAATGAGTGCTCTTGGTCAACTTATCAACTATAACAAGAAGGGAATTGTGCCTCTGTGATGTGAGTGGCAATCCCACAATGAAATCCATAGAAATGACTTCCCATTTGGACATATGAATATCATCCGGTTGTAGGAGACCTGTCAGGTGGTGATGATCAACCTTTACTTGCTGACACTCAAGACACTTAGCAATGAAATGGACTACATCACGCTTCATTCCTACCCAGAAGAAAAGCTTCTTCATGTATGCATACATTTTCTTCACACCCAGATGTGCACAATAAAGTGCTCTATGGGCTTCCTCAAGCATAATGCTTTGAATATCCCCACCCTCGAGGATGTACATCCTTCCCTAGTATCTCAACAATCCATCTGCTTGAAGGCCATATCCTTCAAAATTTAATCCTAACTGTCTCCCACTCTAGAGGGTTGAAGTAACATATAAATACCAACTATCTCCAAGAAGTTGTCCCAACACTCATTGTAACGTACCCAACACCCATGCTAAGTCTCGTCACTATGGAAAATGACTTTGCCTGCTAAATACAAATTTAAAAATTCTGCATACATAGAACATAAAACCAAGGGGCAATAGGCCCATAAAAATTACAACAAAACAATTTATTGATTTACCCATGCATCCCCAACATTTATAAAAACATGAATGCATGCAAACCCAACAAAATATAACACGACATTCAAATATCATTTACACAACGAAATAATCATAAATAAACATCATAACACTTATCTGTTTATAAATATAATCCAATTGGCTACATATACTAAGGATGATTGTCCCAGTCATAGGATTTGTTTCTCTAAATCTCAACAACATGCCACCCGCTGAGGCTACGAGTCCACAAGGAGATCTATCCCTCTGGTTGTCAACTCTCCACACTCAACAACCCAAAACACAGGTTCTACTCCTACACTAGTTCTAATCCACCAACTCTCTTCCCCACAACTTGCACTTGGTTGGCCATGAATCTCTTAGCTAGGGACTTCAAGAACTCTCAATTGTTTCGAGAGTGCTCACAATAGCCTTCACAAGGCTCTTGAGCCATTTCCTCGATAGGAAACACACTGCAGGCTTACAACTTGTTTTACAGGTACACATGCCTTATTTCCGGCATAACACACAACCAAACAATGGTTTCCTTCAAGCACAACACGGATAATGCTCTTCCCAACACTCAACTCTTCCCTTGTTGCCCAAAATCTACATGCCAAAAATTGTCCCTTTCCCCATACAAATTTCCCTTCTTCTCCATTGCTTGCTTGACTCTCATGCTTCCGAAGGATGATTGTACTTCATCCCATGCTTCCCAATAACTAAGGTACATGACTCCTCACATCCACCATCTTACATGAGTTTGATTGGCCTTGGGAACACTCAACAACAAAATAAAATCTTTGCACAATGATAATAATTTCAGGAATGCGGGTTGGATTAATACCCATGAATAAAATCCCCCTTGGGCCCCTCTTTGTTGTGGAATCATATCCCCCCATTGTTTTCATCCTTCTCGTATCGCAACCAACGATTACTACTTTTATTAATCATTTCAATGTTTATAATATATGATTCAGACCCCGACCATATTATTCCATATGGGCTCTTTGTCCCAATCATATCAACTCACCATCCCAATTCACATGTATACAATTACATTATAATTGCGGGGATCAAAATTGGGGATGTTACTCTTGTTCCCTCAATTTTACCTTTAGGGGCAGTGGGGAGAGGATCTATGGCCTTTTTCTTAGGGAATCTACAACCACATTCTCATTCCCTTCATGTACAAAATTCCAAAATCATATTCACTCATAAACTCACTCCATCGCCTCTACCTAGCATTGAGTGAAGAGATGATTTAAGCTTTCATGATACATTTTGAGATCAATCACTGGCCATGGCCACAATGTATGAGCCACCACTCTGATAAAGAGCCATCACTTTGATAAAAACAAAAACTAGAAACAAACAAAAATAAATACAAGGGTCACGCCCCTCCTTGAATACACACCTGCAATTGATAAGAAAAAACAAAACATCATTGCTCTCCTTGTTGATGCTTCATTCTCTACGACTGAGTGAAGCTTCCTAGGCAACTAAACCTCTAATAGGTTGTTCCCTTGCGTGCAACTAAACCTCTGATAGGACGTGCCTTTTCTCTTGAAAATACCTAGTAAACAAAAGCACACAAATGCAAAAGAAAACAACAAACAAGGGATGCACACGACATTGTGGCCATGCAGGCCCTTTTGGCCAGCCCAATAGCCATGGTTGTGCCCTGCAAGCGGCTGACCATGGAGCCATGGATGCACCCTCAAATTCCCCCCCCGCCCTCCAATCAATCCCTATGAGGGATGTGTAGAGTGTGCAGAGCAAAAATTTAGCTAAGGGGAGGTGAAAAATGAATGAGATGGAAGTTGGGGAGGGGTTTTGTTATTTATTTTTTTAATTGAGGAAATGGAAGGGCGAGGCGTGTGGGCCTCATGTGAGGATCCGTGTTGCCCACCCTCCACTTCACTTTGTTGATTATTTCATTATTTATTTATTTATGATTGCCTGGATCATAATCATTGAATCCCCCATAATGATGAACTTTCAGATATCATTTGCCTTAGCAAGCTTAAGACTTTGCCAAAGTGCGTAGGCCTCAGCGGATTTGTTTTTTACATTCCCTAGACCCCACGAAAACTAAATCAATAAATTTCCTCTGGGATAACTTATTGTCCCCCCACTGGATTCCTGCCATCCCTTTATTTTTTTTTACACACACACACACATATAGCTAATACGATATTTATTAGAATGGGAGGGGTGAGAAATTGATTATACCTAAAGGGTATATTAATGATAATTAATATACAAGACTAACATTACTATAAAGTTGATACAATAAGCCAAGGTTATAAGGTTAGTATAATGTTTATAATGTTTATGTAAAGTTAAATTATAATGTTTAATAGAAGGTCAATTGATTAATGTTAACCATATAAATGATTAATAAAATGAGTTAACAATAATAAAGGGGATTCAATGCACGTCAAGGAGGTAAGTTAGGATAATTAGCAAGTAAACCACAATGCTAGCATTGATAGCAAGGCAAGAGAGTTAGTAGGATACTCGTACGAAGTTACCAAGCTTAGATGTTGTTGATCCTTGACCTTTAACCACTTTACCTAATGGGGGTTTCTTGTTTACATGCAAGTATAAAGAAACTTACGCCTAACCCTACGTTTACAAGTATAAGTTTGAGTAGAACCTAGAATGCCCTGACCTTTTTTAGATAAGCATTCAGTTTTGATGCAGATTCAGTTATTTAGAATGGTTAGAACTCAGGGAAATCGAGGTCGAGGAGCATTGTCACAAGGATCGTCAATGTCAGCACCACTGCCATCCTCACCCAAGCTATCTCTCATATTGCGTTCTTTAGAGGCTATCAATGAGACTTTAAAGGGACGACAATCGATTGATGTGTAAGTGGAGTCCCCTCAATTGGGAGTGGGTAACCCAAAAGGGTCGAGGGACTCAAAGAGAGGACCTCCATCAGGGGACATCACTAGAGAACTGCATCAAATCAAACTCCCAGATTTTGCTGGGGGTCGTGCAAGTGAGCAGGCTAAAGCATGGTTAGAAGGAATGACAAGATGTTTTGGTTTAAGGGATTATGCTTCCACATCAAAGGCCAAGATAACAATCTTTCAGCGTAGGGACAGTGCCTTGAATTGGTGGGGTAATCTGGAGAGGTAGTTGCTCCTCACTCTAGACATCGTCTCTTGGGATATTTTTGAGGAAAGGTTTTGGAGAAAATATTTGCATGCTTACTATGAGGAACAACAGGTAGAAGCATTTCATGCTGTAATTCATGGAAACTAAACTGCAGAAGAATATGAAATCATGTTCATGGAGATATTCAAGTACGTCTCATACATGGATACCGATAAGCGACAAGTAGATCATTTTGTGTACGGGTTAAACCTTGAGATAAGGGCCATGGTGTAGATGTGGAAACCCTCATCAGTTTTGAAAGCGGTTGAAAACGC
This sequence comes from Picea engelmannii, assembly GCA_009831015.1. NCBI lineage: Eukaryota > Viridiplantae > Streptophyta > Pinopsida > Pinales > Pinaceae > Picea > Picea engelmannii. The sequence continues at coordinate 23,183 of ML796430.1, forward strand.
TCGTTACACAGAAGAGCATATGGATTTAAAAGGGGGTATGAGATAAACTATTCCATAGTAGCTTGGATTCGTGTGGAAGGCCCCTGAGACCTTCTCCAGAGGAGGAAGCTTTATGCCACCTCCTTATGGAAATAAAACTACACCCAGAGTGGTTGCAACACATGTTTCAATGGTAGCGAGTGCAACATCCTAGGCACCATCAATGACTTAGGTGGGTCCATGACTTTCACGAAAAGCAATTAGTAGGGGTAGGGGTTCCAGGGGAAGGAACTCATTTTAGAGGCCTCAACAAAGCAATGTGCAGGTTCCACCTTTCATTACATGTTGGGGGTGAGGAGGACCTCATTACCAGCGAGACTGCCTAGAGTCACAATTAGACATTATGCATACAAAGGGAAAGGCCCCGATGGGAAGAGAAAGCAGTCGACACCAAATTTATGCAGCAGTTAATAACCGTCAGCCAAAACATCAATCCAATGTGGTGGATTCATCGGGTACACTAAATCATGTCAAGGTTAAACTTTTATTTGATTAAGGTGTTATATATAGTTTCATTTCACCATGTGCTTTAGAAAAGTGTGGGTTGGCAGCCCACGAGCACAATGACTTTAAATAAGTCAAGATGGCTTTAGGGGAAAAACAAGTTTTAGGACCTAGCATCAAGAAATGCTTTGTAGACCTAGGAGTTGTACTGCTATGTTAAAGGTGTACGCCATTTCCATAAGGACATATGATCTAATCATTGGGATTGATTGGCTAGAAGTTCATCGAGCTATGGTAGATTGTTTTGCGAAGAGGGTGCTTTACGTAGATGATGAAGGAAGGTCAATAAAGGTCCATGGTATTAGGAGGAAGGTGTCCCTATGTTTTATCTCAACAATGAAAGTTAAATGTTGCATGAGGCAAGGTTGTTGATTACATGTAGTGGAAGCAGTAAATGAAGGGAAGGAAGACTCTCTAGATCAACATCTAATTTTGTCAGAATTCATGGATGTGTTTTCGAAAGAGTTTCCAAGGTTACATCCTAAGAGGGAGCTTGATTTTGTAATCTGTAATGTCCCCTTCTAAATGATCGATCTCAGAGGAGGATTTAGTGGTCTATTTGATTCCCATAGGCCATAGTTGATTAAAAAGGGTAATTAAAAATTATTTGATGCCATTAGAGGAAAATAAAACATTTATAGAATGACATCGAGTAATTAAGAAGTGGCTAGGGGAAATAAAGTGAACAAAACTTTATAAAAGTCACTTTAATCTTTTAAATAAAGTTAAAAAGGCAAAAAGTTCACTAAAGGTAAAAAGGGTCAGAAAAGGGTGAGAAGGATAAAAGAGAGACGAGGGTTCATTTCTCTCATTATGTTGATCATTTTACTAATCTAATTGGAGAGAGCTCTTGTGGCTTGTCTTGCTAAGGTTTTGCAGCAAAACCCTTGTGCATTGTTGGTTTCAGTGGTGAAAGATTCCACCCTAGCCAATCTAAGGAGAGATTCACACAAGTTCTTCATTGGTTGAAGATACACTTATTTTGTAGGGTTATCGGATTTGTGGAAACAAGAATCTAGTTGTAGTGGTTGAGTTTTGATTGAGGGGGGCACAAATTGTCTTTTGGAGGCCAATTTTACAAATTGCAGAGAGGGATCTTTTTTGTGGAGGTCGTACCATTTGGGTGGAGGCCGTACATTTCATTCTGAGGGCCATACTTTTAGGAAGTGGGCCAAATCTTCAGTGTTGGACCGAATTTATAATATTTAGGTCATTTTCTTCCTTGTTAGGTGCACTATAACTATTGTTGGGCCGAGGTACATTTGTTGGATTTTATTCCTTCTTGTTGGGTGCATCATATATAATTGTTGGGCCGAGTTATAGCTGTTGGGTGCCATTCTTCCTTGTTGGATGAATTATTTCTCCTTTTGGGCCGAGATTACAGTTGCTACGTTATCCTTTTCCTTCTCGACGAGTTATTATCTTGTTGGTCATGTTATACTTGTTGGGATTGCATTCTACTGTGGAGTTGTTGTTGTTCATGCTGGATTATATCCCTCTTGTGGGGGTTGTTATATATCACCATTTTGCTCAGTTGTAATAGGTCAGAAATTTTCAATAAAAATCAAACCTTTGGTATGGTATTCCTTGTTGTTATAATGTGGTTGAAGTTGAGGTATTTTGTTTGGTATTTAGTTATACTTTTATGCATGGAAAATGAATACTTAAATGAACATCCAAAACATCAATCATCCATTGCAAACTTCATGAATAAACCAAACAACAAACAATCATCATAAGAACAACAGTTGGAGTGTTACTATTAGGATTTCGAGTGTATCTACGAAGTGTTTGACAAAATACCTGCTTCAGAAATAAATTACAACAAACAAAACAAGGGTCTATTAGTGAAAAGAGGGCATATCTACCAAGTGTTTGACGAAAGTCCAAAGAAAGAAAACTGTTAAAGCATTACAATGGTAGACACAAACTTATTACAATAGCAGGGAGGGAAATTTCAATGGTATCAAAGCTACTTTTTCCTTCGAGCCTGTACATTGCATGACACCTTGATGATTCTCGGTGAAGGGACACACATTCTTACAAAAGGAGGTATAAGGGAGTTGAAAACATCTTCCAATTAGAATCAAAAGGAGAGGAAGGCACAGGGGATAGAGAGGAGCGACAAGTAGATAGTGCCATACGTATTTTGAATGACTTGGCAAGAACACAAAATGACATAGTAAGGGTGAAAGATAACTTATAAAGAAGGCAACAACAAATGGTTGATCTTCTAGCTCAACTTGTAGAAAACACTCAAGGGAACCAAAACATTGTGGTTAATGATGGTTTGAGGGGAACTAATGGAAACCATGGTCACAATGGAAACTGCGCAGAAGGGATGATCCAGATTTTATGAGCAGAACGAAATGAATACAGATTATTAACAGGTGCTTAACACAAAATAACAGAGATACAGTCAAACTAGTTTTCTATTCAATAACGAAATAAGATGAAACTGTAAAATGCAGCGGAAACAAACTTGCTGGAATGGTGGCGGCTTATCTCTGAGAAGAGATGTGAGGGCAGCGTGCATTCACAAGAAGAAGGTTACAATGAGGCTCTGAAGGCAATTTTACAACAAGCAAGAATTCCAAAAACCTAACCCTAGGAGATGAAGCGCCAAAATTCATGTAGGCCCCGTTTGGGTAAGTTAGTACATCAACTTCCCGGGGTCGTAACTTTTTCATACGATCTCTGTTTTAGGCGTGTGATAGCCCATTGGAAAGGTATCGTCGAGGAGATTAATTTTGGGGGCTCAATCATGCCTTCATTTATCATTGAGGAGATTGATACCGAAAAACCTTCATTTAGGCCCTCAAAATGGCCCCGGAAGTTAAAACTGCTAAAAATAGTAAATTGCCAAAAATGTCAGCAAACTGTTTTGAGCTAGTTGGAAAAGGTGGGTGGCCACCGATATCCATATGGATCAATCCTCCCTCCTTAGGAAGCAATGGTATCCATTGCGTTTAGGTCCCCCATTAGATGAGGAAATTTCTGCTGAATTTGGCCCCGGGTGAGCCACTTGCCTTGGTGCAGGAGCTGCCCTGCTTTGATGACTCGATAAAGCTGGATCCACATGTACGCCATGCTGATCAATGATGTAGCCCAGGTAATGGACCCTGTCCATGCCAAAGGAACATTTTTCCAGGTTGGCATATAGCTTGTGCTGCCGCAGGGTGTGTAGAACCTACTGAATATGCTGCAAGTGTTCGGCCCAAGTCTTGCTGTAAATTAGAATGTCATCTAGATACACCACTACAAAAGTATTGGTGAATGGTCACATGATATCGTCCATCATCCTCATGAAAGTGGCTAGAGCATTTGTCAAACCAAAGGGCATGACCAACCATTCAAAAAGTCCTTCCTTTGACTTGAAGGCAGTCTTCCATACATCTGTCTGTTCTATCAGGACCTGGTGGTAGCTAGACTTCAGATCAATCTTACTGAAGTATTTTCCCCCCATGAGTTGATCAAGGAGGTCATCGATTCAAGGAATCGGGTACCAGTTTCTGACAGTGATTTTATTCAGAGCCCGGTAATCAATACAGAGTCGCCAAGTTCCATCTTTCTTTTGTACCATCATGATTGGGCTCCCGCAAGGTGATGAGCTGGGGCAGATGTGCCCCTTGTGGAGCAGTTCTTGGATCTGTCGCTTGATCTCCTCATTATCTAACAAAGAGTGATGATATATTGGCCCATTGGGCAGCGGTGCGCCGAGGGTCAGATCGATGGGGTGCTTGACCTGACAGTGCAGAGGTACCCCTGTAGGTGAGGAGAAGATATCCGAGTATTCTTCCACGACCTTATCTACTTTCTTCTGCTGTGTGGAGAGGTCGGCCGCAAAGACCCTGGATGTGGCTGTGATATTTCGCTTATTTTGAGAGCGAATCACGAAGAAGACAAACTTCCCCGTCTGAGAGATGACCTTCCTGCATTGCTTAGCAGAGATCAAGGAAATAGCACTAGGTGGGACTGCCTCATGTATCCTGTACAATTTCCTGTTCAAAGTAATAATAACACTACGAGGCCTAGACTCATATACAACATGACGTTTCCATAAATAAGGTTGGCCCAAAAGAACATCACAAACTTTGAGAGGAGCAACATCACACAATACCTTGTCTTTGNAACACTACGAGGCCTTGACTCATATACAACATGACGTTTCCATAAATAAGGTTGGCCCAAAAGAACATCACAAACTTTGAGAGGAGCAACATCACACAATACCTTGTCTTTGAAGGGCTTGATGCCGTACGACAATCGACACTTTTGGCTAACGCGAAGATAGCTTCCTTGGCAGAGCCATCCAATGGTGTAGGGTTGTGGGTGCGGCGTTGTTGGCAGGGCCAGCCGCTTGACGACCTCTACTGAGATGAGGTTCTTCTCGCTACCGCTATCAATGATGAAGTGCAGCGGGGTGCCTTTTACCCACATCTGTGAATGGAAGAGGCGCTCTCCTTCTTCTGGCTCGTATGGTTCACTAGGCTGGAGCTTGGTGGTAGCAACAGTGGCATTGGGTTCCACATCAATGATCTGCCTTCCCCTTTCTGGTTCTGTCTCGGAGTCAGAATCTACATCTGATTCAGAGGCTTTCACTTCGGCCACCAGCGACTGCTTTGAGCGACAGTCAACAGTGTTATGCCAAGGGCTCTTATGGAAGTCACACCACTTCCCGGTATCTTTCTTTGTCTTTCCAATGTCCTTCTTTGATTGCGGCTTGTATTGGTTGACCTGATACTATCCATCTTTGCTTTGTCCTTTGTTCGATGGGTTGGGGCCACCCTTTCCTTGCTTTTGTTGTGAACGGTTCCCAGGCCAAAATTGCCACGTCTTTTGTTTGAGCTTCTGCTCAATTTTAACGACATATCGGTAGGCCGCGCCCAAGGATGAGATGTACATAAATTCCATTTTGGTCTGGATGTATCTATGCAGAGCACTACAATACTTGAGCACCAGATGTCGCTCTGAATCTTTGATACCCAACTTGGTGCACAAGGTATGGAAGATATTTGTGAAATCTGGCACTGCTTGGTCTCTTTCTTGCCGCAGTGTGGTCCATTTGGTATACAGGTTGTCATAACTTCCGACAGGGTAGTATTGTTCCTTAATAACATCCCTGAAGGATTCCCAGGTGGCCATGACTGAAAATAATGAGGTTTCCTCTGTTTCCTTTTGCTGACAGAAAGTTTCCCACCAATCTTTGACATGGGGAACGACTTTGAGGAGCGCAAAAGTAATCTTTTCTCTATTAAAAAAATTATGAACAAAAAAATAATCTTCTAGTAGATTCAACCACTTGTCTACAACATCTGCATCTATCTAGCCTTCAAATATAGGAATATCAAAGTTTATTTGTACCTTGAAGGGGGCGACGCCTCCGTTCGAAGAAGATGCATCGCCTGTTGGTAGTCACCGAAGGATTTGCGCGAAACTATCCATCATCTCGTTCCTCTATTGCGTGAGGGCTTCCTCAATCAACAGTTTGAAAGGATCTCCTATCCCGTCATCTTTATTTTATCCTGCCATGGGAGGTTGTTTGGGCGTGCGAGAGCTTCTGTCCTCAAGAGAAACAAGCTCGAGACCCAACTCTTTGTACTCCGACCTCGTTGGGGACATGCATTAAGATGACAAGGAGCAGACCGCTCTGATACCACTAATCCAGATTTTATGAGCAGAATGAAATGAATATAGATTATTAATAGGTGCTTAACACAAAATAATAGAGATACAGTAAAACTGGTTTTCTATTCAATAACGAAATAAGCTGAAACTGTAAAATGCAGCGGAAACAAGCTTGCTGGAATGGTGGCGACTTATCTCCGAGAAGAGATGTGACAGCAACACGCATTCGCAAGAAGAAGGTTACAATGAGGCTCTGAAGGTCTTTTTACAATAAGAAATAATTCCAAAAACCCTAGACATCCAAAAACCTAACCCTAGGAGATGAAGCGCCAAAAGTCATGTGGGCCCCGTTTGGGTAAGTTAGTACATCAACTTCCCGG